>JAJIBD010008008.1:0-107519 GCA_021461705.1 Cryptotis parvus
AATTTTCCATTAAAGTCTCCTTTAAATAAAGCGGAACTTGGGTAACTAAACTATTTTTAAAGAATAATCCATAGATGTAGCCGTATTACTTGCCTCACATGCCACCACACAGTGAAGTCTTAATTAGAGCCATAGCAATCTGAACTATTTTGGCCTTTGACTTTTGGCACAACATATAATTCCTATGGGTATAGTAAACCAGTAAGTTCAGTCTTTGTTAAAACTAAATAAAGTTTATAAGTCTATCAAAATACCTCTCGTTTCTTGTAAATGTTTAGGAAACATTTCTGAAATGTTTCTAAAAAACTGAAGTCGTAAGAGTTAGCAAGAACCACTGACCTCACTTTGCACCTTTGCTCCTTCCGAGACAAAGTCCTTCATTCTACATGGGGCAAAGATGCTGCAAGCATCAGAAAGTCAAAAGGAGGAAGAACCAAAATAACAAGAAAGCTTCTTCTATAACCATATCAGCCCCCTGAATAAAATAAAATATTTTGTTTATTACTGTCCAGTTTCAATTAAAAATGGCACTTGTCTGGAGAGATAGAACCGCGGAGAAGTTGCTTGCCTTGCACGTGGCCTACCCAGGTTTGATCCTCCATGGTGCCCTGAGCATGGCCAAAGAGATTCCTGAGTGCAGGCAAGGAATCACCCCAAAGAAGATTCCTGAGTGCAGAGCAAGGGAATCACCCCTGAACACTGTGAGGCGGGTCCAAAAAAAAAAGCAAAAAAAAAAACCACTTTCATACCAAGAGGTGCAGGAAACAAGGAAAACGGGCTCTCAATCCACACAAAGCCTTAGTAAAGACAGTCTTACTTAGCCCTATATGACCTCTGAAAAATCATTTCACATCACTGCTGTTCAAGAGGGTCTTAAAATAATTCCTAGATGAAATGAATAAAATGCAGTATCTTATGGACTATTCCAAAGGAACACACCGAGGCTATATGCCAATGGGTCTGTAAAATAGCAACACTGGTGATACTGACTTCCTTGTGATATGAGCTTTAAACAAAATTATCTGTGACAGGGGACTTAACGTGATACTTAGCACAAACTTATAATTCTAGTGTATTATCAGTTATGGCTATAACTGTTGTAGCATTTTTTTTGTTTTTAGAGATTTTATAACAGATTTTTGTGTAACTATTAGAAAAAATACAGGTAGTGCAACCATGTGACGAATAAATACAACCTATCTAGTTTTGAGAGATACGCTTGATATCTATTGTTTCTTTATGCCAGCGCAGTATTTGGAAATGCTAAAACACAGTCGAATCAGAGCTATTAATGGCTTACTCCTATCTAGCCCATAAAAATCATGAGATCCCTGAACTTAGCCTGTTACCTTAAAAGTGTTACTTGCGATCTCATTTCCCCTCTTTTTAACACAATTTTCTCAGGCTTCTAACCCCGTTACTCCACCAAAAGACCTCTTATTAAGACCTCCTGTGATTTCCAGAAGTCAATTTTAAGTCCTCATTCCTCCTGCCTTACTGAAACATAATTTTCCCTCGACAGAACTCAGTTGGTCCACTTCCAAATTTTTCCTTTTTTTTTTTTTTTTTCCTATTCAGTATTTTTTTAGGTTCTCTCCTCTTCCCAGCTTCAAACTATGACAGATACAGAATTCAATTTTATAAAATTTTCTTTACTTATGTTAGCCATCACATATCAACTCATTACCTCAAGTGTAGTTAATAGACTAATGCTATTAGTTAATAGACTAATGACTAAAATTTGCATCTTCTGTCTGAACTACAAACTTGTATTACAAGCGTATGCTCAGCATCTTCACATAAATATTAAATGGATGCATCAAACATACCAAATCCAAACAAGAAATGGAATTTTCACTTCCACAAATACTATCATTCTCTTCCAACTCCATAAATTTTGCAAATCTGTCATAGTTGCCAAGGACAAATTCCTTAAGATAGTACTTACTCTTTTCTTTTGCTCAAACTTGATGAGCCCCTGGGTTATATAAATTCTTCTCATCTTTTCCACCACTGTTTCCTAAGATGAGAAGTTATTTTAAAACTGCTTGAGGCCAGGCGATAGCACAGTGTGTAGGGCATTTGTCTTCCACACAGCCGACCCAGGTTTGACACCTGGCATCCCATATGGTCCCCTGAACACTGTCAGGAGTAATTCCTGAGCAAAGAGTCAGGAGTAACCCCCTGAGCACAGCTGGATGTGACCCAAAAGATAAAAAACTAATAAATAAATGATACAACTTATGTTAAAAAAAATTTATTCATATTGATAATGAACTTCAGTAAGTCAACAGCAAAGAAAAACAAATAACCCATCAAAATGTAATTTTGCACGTGAGTGGTATTGCGCCCACTACCTAAAACATTATCTGGCTTATAGAAAGCTATTTATAAATACTGTTAAATGAGGAAAAAAAAAAAACTGATTCTGGACAGTTTGGATCAAAGGATAGGGTTTACTTGATCTGGAACAGTCAACACAGTACTAATATATAATTTGCTATAGGTGGAAATTAATTGAAAGTCTATAAATCTATTGGTTGGTAGATGGATAGTTGGATAGATAGTTGGATGGAAAAATGAAATAAAGAATGGGCTGACTACTGTATAGACATTAGGAGGCAGGTTGGCCAAGTTGTTCTAGCAATTTGGAAGCCTTCATGAAAATAAAAAGAATGGAAAATGAAGGACTAGAGCAAACACACTCAGAATAATAACCAAAGTACCCAAGGAAAGGAATGTGGGAGATATATGTCCTTAAAATCGTCTAGATTCCCTAAATAAAACACTCTACTCAAGTGTGCTTGACTTTTGGGAGGGAGAACACAACCAGCAGTGCTATGGGGTAGAGGATATTCCTAACTCTGCTCAGGGATTACTCCTGGAGTTGCTAGGGGATCATATGTGGTCCCAGAGATGAAAGTGGAGTCACTGCTTGCAAAGCAAATACCTTAACCCCAGCATAGTCTTTTTGGCCCATGAATTTTTATTATTACATGAAATTGAACACAAACATTAAAATTAATGGTTTTTCACATTTTCTCCCACTGGACATGCACTCCCTATACTTGTGGAAGTATATTTGGCACTTCATCTTTACTTTAAACATCTTAACCTCAACAACAAAAAAATAATGGTTTTCCTAAGGACTACACAAATTCCTAGAAATAAATGTATACAGATGGGTGAAAATCAATATGCAGAAATGTACTACATTTCTGAAAAATGAGGTACATGACAGGAAAATTTCTTTTAAAGTACCATTCATAATTGTACCCCTCTCTGCCCACCACCCCAACAAGCCCTCAGAGGTCAGGAAAACCTCATGAACTACAACTGCAGCCATTTTCAAGGTCCAGACTCCACAGCTCAACAGAGCTCCACTCAAGACAGAAGCCAAGTTCAAGCTCAGGTATGTGGGACTCAGCAGTCAAATTCACCAGGCTTCTATGGAGCTGGAACTGGGGCCTCTTCTCCCCCACCTTGATCCCTCCCTGGAGGCCCAGTTGGCCTGGCCAGGACTGCTGCTGGCATTATAAGCCATGGCATCAGGGACACAGGTGCAGAGCAGAGCTGGTGCCGGCACTCCCCATGGCATGCAGTGGCAAAGTGGCCACACAATATCTCAAACCCTGGTATACTCATCTAACAGGTATGCCATCACATTTTATAGAATTAAATATGGGGCATACAATCACTGATGTGTGGGCATGATGTGTGGTCTGTGGGAACATATCATGGTTTCCTATACAGTGGGCTCAAGCGGCACAATAGAGAGTTAAAAATCTCCACTGACATTTGTCTAAGAACATATTCATCAACTGTATTTAGAGAATTAACTCCAACAATAAATATGGAATAGATTATTCAGGGTATGTTTAGGACAAGCTCAAATAGCAGTTGAGATAAATGTGAAATAAGTGTTGTCTGTAGGAGCAGTGGTGATGGGCCTGGGGTTGACAAAGAAAACCACTGCATTCTAGAAACCCAGAATGTGAATCCAAGAACAGAAATTGGCCAGATTCCCACATAACAACACAGAAAAAAAAGTCATGACTTTATCAATACCATTTCCTTATAACGGGCTTTAATGGTCAATATAATTAGTGCTGGCTGATGGTCTGTCATAGAAAAGAATGGGCCCCCTGGAATTAACCCAGAGGCATGGCAGAGTCTGGCAAGCTACATGTGGTGTATCCGATATGCCAAAACCAATAACAATAATGGCCTCCATTCCTAATGATTGGAGATGTTACTGGCGCCCTCTCAAGCAAATTGATGAACAATGGGAAGACAAGTAACAGAAGTGAAGGGAACAGGCATGGGGATAAGAGGTGGATGGTAAATGAGGTTCTTTGGTGACTGTGGGGGCACACTGATGGTGGGATTGGTGTTGAACAATGAATCTTTCTAACAACTGTATTGTGAGAAATGCTGCACTTTGTAAATCATGGTGCTTAAAAAAGGGGAAAATGTAAGCATCTCTAAAAAGGTACAAAAGCATTTACATAGAAAACTATAATGATTAAATAAATAGAGAACACTGGAATAGAAATATATTCTCAACTTGTGGGTTGGAAGTTTAGCCTGGTAGTATGACTGTACTTCCCCAAAGACTGCTACAGATTTAATACACTCAGCCATAAAAATTCCCATAGAAGTTTTAATGATACAGATCAGATATTGCTAAATTGTATGTGGAATAATTTGACTCCTTGAAAAGACAATGGGAATGAGGTCTAAAATAACAATAACAATTATAGACCTCATTCCCACGAGGTATATTACAGGAATGACCTGATGGAATGGTTTGAAGCTCTTTATATTTTAGGTACAAGCAGATGTCCTTGAACTATAATAGCATGTGACAGGACATATGGAGATGTTACTGGTGCCCGCTCAAGCAAATGAGGAACAATGGGAAGACAAGTGATATAAGTGAAGTGAAGTGAAAGACAAAGCAATCCTAGGGGGAGGCAGGGGATGAGAGCCTGAAGTGGATTCCACAAAATTATAGTAATCAGAGCTGTGGACTAGACTAAAGACAAGCTCTCAGACCAAAGTAATGGAATTGAGCACGGGGAAACAGCATCTCTGGTATAAAGCTCTTTAGCAAGAAACAGGTTCATGAAGAATAGCAAGGAAAGTCTGTTCAAGTGGAGGAGGAGGGAATCTGGGAACATCGGTGGTGGGAAATGGGCACTGGTGGAGGGATGGGTGCTGGACCACTGTATGACTGAAACCCAATCTTGAACATCTTTGTAAATGTATCTGTCATGGTGGCATAATAAAATAAAATTTTTTAACTTTTTTTTTTTAAAAAAAGGAAGGACTCTGCAAGAAGTGAATCTGAATAAACTGTCTGGTCACATGAAAAATAATGAAATGAAATCTTATCTCAAACCATACACAACAGTTCACTCAAGGGGCCTGAATGATAGTCCAGTGAGTAGGGCATTTGCCTTGCATGTGGATGACCTGGGTTCGATCCTGGCATCCCATATGTTCCCCTGAGCACCTCCGCCAGGAGTAATTCCTGAGTGCAGATCCAGGAGTAATTCCTGAGTGCAGATCCAGGAGTAACCCCTGAGCATTGCCGGATATGACTCAAAAAGAAAATAAAAGTTCTCTCTCAAATGGACTGAAGACCCCATATAAGACCCAAATTCAACTAGTTATTAACATAGAAGTAAAATTAAATAAAGATTACACTAAATTGAGGCTTCTGCACTGCAAAAAGAAAAATGACTAGCATAAATTTCACCCATTGAGTGGGAGAAAATACTCTTTATACATGTTACTAATGGATAATATCCAAGATTTATAAGACACTCACAAAATTTAGCAACAAAAAGAACAAACAACTCCATTAAACTTTTGGAAAAGGAGCTGGACAGGCATTTCCTCAGAGGAGACATTAAGATAGGAACAGGTAGAAAAAAACATGCTCCCTCATCACTTATCATCATCATTTATCATCCAGGATATGCCTATTAAATCGAAACAAGAAGATATCAGCATCCCAGTGAGAATGGTCATACATCCATGCATCAAAATGAGTAGAAAAAATCAATGCTGGCAGAGATGAGATGAAAGTGGTCTCACTGACTATTGGTGAGAATGTCGTGTCTTTATGAAAAATAGACTAGAGACTGCTCAAAAACTCAAAACTAAGTTTCATAGGACTCAGTGATTTATCTACTTAGCATACTCCTCCAAAAGCAAAAAGGCTTTAATTCATAAATGTATTTAGATTTGTGTTCATTTTAATACTATTCACAATATCCAAGACTGGAAACAAACCAAGGGCCTAAGAATAAAACAGTATATAAAGAAGCTGTGAGATGCAACATATGTATAGAGAGTAAAATATTACTCAGTTATAAGAAAAAGGTGAATTCTTAAGTTTGCTGGATGGTATTATGATTAGTGAATTGAACCAAAAAGGAGCACAAGGGCCAAATTGTTGCTCTAATATATGTATTATAAAGAAACATAATAGAGGAACAAAATTATAATAGACCATGAGAGGTGATCCACAGCAATATTTCTTAAGGGAGATTGGAAAAAAAAGTGAAGGAGATCGAGGGGACAGTTGACATTGGTGGACGGTACTGTATGCCTGAAATACTACTGACAATTGTGTGACTAATTTTAAAAATCTAATCCTGGAGAGACTCACAGACATGGGGCAGAGCTGCAACGGCTCTTCCTGTGCTCAGCCGCTCACAAGGCATCCGGGAGGGATGGCAGGTTCAAGCCCTGGCCCGCCACGCCATCAGAGCCTCACAACAAGCCAAATGACCCCCACTCCATGAGGGCCTCCATTTTCCACATCCGGACTTCCCTCTCATCAGACCTCCACCCAGCAGAAGAGCCTATTACAGCCTGGCTCATCGAGATCCATCCTGCAGCAGTCTTTTTTTTAAATCCAGCCCAGGTATGCTGATCCAAAGACTCACAGACATGGGGCAGAGCTGCTACTGGGTCTCCCTGTGCCCAGTCACTCACGAGGCACCCGGGAGGGATGGTGGGTTCTAGCCCTGGCCCACCACCCCTGCAGAGCCTTGCAACAAGCCAGACAACCCCCCACTCCATGAGGGCCTCCATTTTTCACATCGAACTTCCCTCTTATCAGAACTCCACCCAGCAGAAGAGCCTATTACAACCCGGCTCATCGGACCCACCAAGTAGCAGTCTTTTTCAAGTCCTGGCCCATGTATGGTGATCCAGAGACTCACAGACTTGGGGCAGAGCTGCTACCAGCTGTCCCCCTGTGCCCAGCCACTCACGAGGCACCCGGGAGGGGATGGAGGGTTCTAGCCCTTGCCCCACCACCCCAGCAGAGCCTACTTAACAAGCCAGGACGACGCCCCACTCCATGAGGGCCACCATTTTCCACATCCGGACTTCCCTCTCGCCGGAACTCCACCCAGTAGAAGAGCCTATTACAGCCTGGTCGCACTGTTCATCTATAAATGCTGGATTTCGAGGTGAGTACAAGAGCATGCCACCCACATGGCAGAACCTGGCAAGCCTCCCATGTCATATTTGATATGCCAAATACCAGTTATAATTATAGACCTCATTCCCATGACCTCATGGAATGGTTTGAGGCTCTTTATGTTCCTGGAGCAAGCAGATGCCCTTGGGCTCTACTAGCATGAGACAGAACATATTGAGATGTTAGTGGTGCCCGCTCGAGCAAATTGATGATGAACAGGAAGACAGTGATACAGTGAATCATGGTACCAATTTTTAAGTAATGGGATTTTTTCTTAAAAGTGTGAAAATCACAATTTATAATGAAACACACACACACATATAGGCAAGTCATCTTGGGCACATAAACTACACAATTATAGATTATCAGGGACCGCTAGGGTCCCCAACAACACCAGGACTTCCCTTCTCCCTCCAAAGTCAGTAGGGAATGGATAAAAGTTCAGAAATCAAGTGCAGTTTTAAAAGACTTTACTATCACAGGTTCTGATATGCAATACAAGAACAGGAAAAATCCCAGATTCTGGGTTCCTGGCTGGGCCCGGCCCACGTGTAGGCCAAGATGGCTGCCAACACGTGTTGAAGCCCAACAGATAGTGGAGAAGATGGAAAGAGGCAAAAGCCAAGGGAAGTCAAAAATGTTTCACAAAAAGGCCCCTTCTTTCTAGAATAATTCACTTTGGCATTACCTTTATAGTCAGAGACACGTTAGTTTGCCTGGAGTCACACTGGCATGCCTCTGAACTAGGAGAATCCATTATATTATGGTTGATCCAATGTGGCCAAGTACTCTTGTGTTGCAGGACTCCTAAGGGCCGCTGCATCTGCTCTGGATTGCCTCCCGCAAATCACTCCGTAGATAAGGAGGAGGTAGTCTAAATGTGGCAGTTTATCCGACCATGTATGCTGTACTAGCTGGTATAAATATTCTCCCATGCTATCACAATCATCGTGGGACTAGCTAGATCTTACCAGCATATTAGCCTGGCCAAGCTAGGACACCTAAGTAATTAGACCAGAGAGAAATGCTGTTTGCTTCCCAAGCAAACAAGCATGGCTCCCTGATATACTCAAAGGCAACTAAAATATAAAACTACAATGAAGTGAGAGGAGACTTGTGAAGGCTTGGAGAAATATTTAACTGGCATTGGTGTTGGTCAAGGTACAGAGACATGCCATCTCAGAAACCCCCTTCTCTACACTACAAAAAGCATTCCTAAGCAGATTTCGGCTCAAAACATTAGCACAGTAAAGGCCCTAGGTGAGGTGCAGGGAGAGATTACCTAAGGCATTGGACCCCCCCCTGCTTTCCATAACAGTGGGAGGAAGGTCTGAGTTACAGGGATATAAACTAGCCGGTTCCCGCTCTCGCGTCCTTCTTCTTCCCTTGTGGGATCTCTCTCTCCTTGTGAGCGTTCTTTCCCCTTGGAAGCTTTTTACACGTGGTGGTCGCCGTCTTGGCCTACACGTGGCTGGGGTTCTAGCCTGGAATCCTAAGCATCGGGTTTTTCCTTTTTGCTGATTTGTATGCCTGAACCTGTGATAAGTAAAGCCTTTTAAAACCGCATCGGATTCCTGAGTTTTCATCCGCCCTCGCCGGCCGCCGAGGTAGAAGGGAACTCGCTTCCCCGGCACTGTGGGGACTCCGGCGGAGCGCCCCAACACTCTTGGAATCTACATGTATGTCCCACGTGGAGATGCATGAGAACAGAATATTGATCTGGGCAAGCGAGATTCATGATAAAATTATTTCTGTCATATCACTTGTCTTGTTTCACTTGTCTTCCCATTCATAAATTTGCTCGAGCAGGCACCAGTAACGTCTCCATTTGCTGGGAATGAGGTCCATTATTTTTACTGTTTCTGGCATATTGAATACACCACAGGTAGCTTGCCAGGCTCTGCCGTGGCTCTGGGTTCATCCCCAGGGGGTCCCAGTCCTTTTCTGTGCCAGACCATCAACCATCCAGGGCCCACAGGGTAGAGCCCTGGGTGTAGACCTGCCTGTCTCCTGTCTGCCACCTGCTGATGCAGCTGGGCACCACAGCCACACCTGCAACACCTTGAGGGGCAGCTTATGTCATAGAAAATTATGAAATCAATCCAATTCTGCCCAAACTTCCATTGTGTCTGCTCCAGAAGTTCCCCAAAAGCAGGGAAAAGCTCTTCATATAAGCTAAGTGTAGCTGGAGGCTAAGGCTCAGTAAGGCATGTTACCTAACAATAGATACATTCCATTTAAAAAATGGTTATTCCTTTTTCATTTTTTTATCTTTGATCCCTATATTTTCCTCAAGCATAGCAGCTTTTCTAACTAGTACCACTACCATTTGCTGTAAGTATATATATATATAAATATATATATATATATATATATATATATATATCACTGTATCATTGTATCACTGTCTTCCCATTCATCATCGATTTGCTCGAGCAGGCACCAGTAACATCTCCATATATCCTGTCTCATGCTAGTAGAGCCCAAGGTCACCTGCTTGCTCCAGGAACATAAAGAGCCTCAAACCATTCCATCAGGTCATGGGAATGAGGTCTATAATTGTTACTGGTATTTGGCATATCAAATACGACACGGGTAGTCTGCCAGGCTCTGCCATGTGGGAAGCATACTCTTGTAGTCATCTTTAAATCCAGCATTTATTGATGAAACTCTGCTGGGGTGGCGGGCCAGGGCTAGAACCCGCCATCCCTCCTGGGCGCCTCATGAGCGGCTGGGCACAGGGAGAGCCAGTAATAGCTCTGCCCCATGTCTGTGAGTCTCTGGATCAGCATATCTGGGCTGAATTTAAAAAAGACTGCTGCAGGATGGATCTCGATGAGCTGAGCTGTGATAGGCTGGTCTGTTGGGTGGAGTTCTGACGAGAGGGAAGTCCGGATGTGGAAAATGGAGGCCCTTATGGAGTGGGGGTTGTCTGGCTTGTTGTGAGGCTCCTGATGGGGTGGCAGGCCAGGGCTAGAACCCGCCATCCCTCCTGGGCGCCTCGTGAGTGGCTGGACACAGGGAGAGCCAGTAGCACCTCTGCCCATGTCTGTGGATCTCTCTTAAAATTAGTATACTAATTTTAATTGTAGTACCTTGAAGTGTATATATATATATATATACACATATATATACATATAAACATACTAATAGTCTGCCTTGGTTCACTTGTACTGACACCTCACTAAACAAACTTTGCACCTCTTCTTGTCAAAGGTGGAAATTATCACAAACGTGTGGAAGTCAGAGGCTAGGTAAGACAGAAAATGGAACAGTGTGCTAACAATTGTCGAGGGTACTAATGCCAACCTAGAACTGAGCATTAAATAGAGGCAAAAAGATACACATGACAACCCTTTAATGTATGTTCTGTAATCCATAGTCTGGAGGGGAAGGAAAGAGAAAGAGAGAGAAATGGAAAGAAATAAAGAACCTGCCATGGAGCAGGGCTGGGGGGGGGGGGAGGGAACTGGGGACGTTGGTGGTGGGAGATGGGCACTTGTGGCGGGATGGGTGCTGGAACACTGTATGACCAAAACCCAAATATGAACTTTTTAATTGTATATCTTTGTCATTGTAAAAATAAAAAAATTAAAAAAAAAAAAACTTTACACCTCTTTAGGTTCTGTTGGCTATTCAAACTTGATTACTCTTGTGTTATACTCCATCAATACACATCTTACTTTTATCAGAAATTTCAGCCATGTAAGTTTACCAATATTCTTTTGTCATTTTTGGGTCATACCCAGGGGTGCTCAGGGGTTACTCCTGGCTCTGACTCAGGAATTACTCCCGCGGGTGCATATAGGAACCATATGGGATGACGGGGATCGATTTCAGGTTGACCACATGCAAGGTAAATTCTCTATCTGCTGTACTATAGCTCCAGGCCCCTATTCTGTGATAATAATATTTAACAGTATTAATAAAGAAAAGCCTCTCTTTTCTATTCATAGAAAATTTTCAATGACTAATACCAAAACCACTGTTAGTGGGGCCAGAGCAATAGCACAGTGGGGAAGGCATTTGCCTTGCACGCGCGGTGGACCTAGTTTTGATTCCTGGAATCCTATATGGTTCCCCTGTGCACTGCCAGGAGTAATTCCTGAGTGCAGAGCCAGGAGTAATCCCTGAGCATTGCTGGGTGTCAGACACACACATACACACACACAAACACACAAACAAACCCACTGTTACTTGCTTTTCTACCATCTTGTCCTTCATTCAGCATTTCTAGCTTAGTGTTCCTGATAGAGAATGAGTGGCCCTGTGTTGGGGCTGCCTGGCACACTGTGCAATAGTTAAGTACTACAGACAACAGAGCTTTTTTATACACTCCCCAAATGTTTGATTACCACCAAAATTTTTTAGTATGCAGAAGTAAACATACCCATAGTAAACCATCTTAAAAAGGAAGGAGAAGAAAGTAAACAAGAAGGGAAAGTAATGAGGGAATAAGGGGTCAGGGGCTTCCAGTTCTACCAGTGGTATAGGAGAGTGGCACAGATATATACCAAAGCAGAGCGTTAATAGTCTGGAAGTGAAGGAAAAGAAAGAGAGAGAAAAGGCAAGAAATAAAGAACCGCATGGAGCAGGGCTGGGGAAGGGGGGGGAACCGGGATGTTGTTGGTGGGAGATGGGCACTGGTGGAGGGACGGGGCTGAAACACTGTACCGACCAAACCCAAACATGAACTTTTTAATTGTATATCTTTTTATTTGTATGGAGATGGGCACTGGTGGAGGGACGGGTGCTGAAACACTGTATGACCAAAACCCAAACATGAACTTTTTTAATTGTATATCTTTTTATTTGTATATCTCACGGTGGTATAATAAAATACTTAAAAAAAAAAAAAAAAAAAAAGAAAATGAGATCAAGGCTGCAACCACAGGGTCGGAGTAATAGCACAGCTGGGAGGGCATTTGCCTTGCACATGACCAACCAGGGTTCAAGTCCCAGCATCCCATAGTCCCCCTGAGCACCACCAGGAATAATTCCTGAGTGCAGAGACAGGGAGTAACCCTGAGCATCACCAGGTGTGACCCAAAAAGATAGGAAAAAAAGCTGCAATACTGAACTTTGAAATAGCAGGTTGATATTGGGGGGGTGTATGGGAACACTCGTGGACAGAAATTTACACTGGCAGTGGGATTGGTGTTAGAAGATTATATGCCTAAAACTTAACTATCAATAACTTTGTAAATCAGGTTCTTTAATAAAAATTAATCTTTAAGTTGGTCTTTAAGCCCTTTGTTGTGCTATCTATATGCCCACATGTACACATAAAATTTCTTCCCAAATCTCTGAAAATACGTTTTCAATGGATCATGAGTTCACTTCCTGATAACAATAAGAATATGCTCTTCTCTTTGAAAACTTATAAAAACACTGGATTCTATTCAGGTGATGTCATCATTGTTTAATGGAGAGAGAGTAGGCCTCCATGTTTCTCCTCTGACATATCTACAGGTTATTTGCAAGCTATCCTGGGCACGTAACCCACACAATTATAGATACACTGCATTTAAAAATGGTTCTTTTTTTTCATTTTTACATCTTTGATCTCTACATTTTCCCCAATCTTAGCAGCTCTAACAGGTACCACTACCATTTGCTATAAGATAGTCATACAAGCTTTAAAGTCGCCTGACTCCTCAAGGATGTGTGTCTCATTGTCCAGAATCCAGTAAAGCTCTTCAACATCCCACCTCAGATAGGACTAAAGTCAGGTCTTTTTGGTAGTATCCTTCTAGACCTAGATCACTCTCCTAGACCATTCATTTCCCTAGAGCCCCATCCCTTTTCACTAATAATACTCTTTCCCTAACCTTCCTCGTTTTCATAGCCCTAAGTAGTCATCCCTATAAATCATCTCCCTGCCTCTATCTTGCACATTTCATAGAACTAGAATCTTTTTTCTAGGGATAGGTACAAGACTATCTAAGCATACTGTAAACTTACTGAAGAAAAGACTGTCTCTTAAGAAGAAAGTCTTGATTTTGGAATCACAACAACTTTATGCATCATTATGTTAACTTTGTCCAAGAATATATTTCAGTCGTACATTGTTCCAACACCCATCCCTCCACCATGGTAGTTAACCAGCATGAATGTCTCCAAGTTCTCTAAACACCCTCCACCTTGCCATGTCAACCTGCCTCTTTGGCAGGCACTTTCTTCTCTATGGCAGGCACTTTCCTCTCTCTCTCTTTCTCTCTCTCTCTCTCTCTCCACTTCCTCCTCCTCCTCTCTCCCTCCTTTCATGCATTTTGGTGCAATATAAACACTGAAGGGTTATCATGTATATCCCTTTACCTACATTCAACACTCATTTCGAGTCCAGCATGACAATATCCAATAATTATTGTCATACTAGTTCCCTTCTCTTTTATTACCTACCCTCTGCTGCCCCACAAAGACACACACTTGTGTAGACTCCACACACTGACAAGTACTCCTGGTCCTTGATTTCCCTGGTCTTGGATATTTGTACTTTTTTTCCCACATTTGAGGTCATACCCAGTGATGATCATGGGTTAGTCCTGGTCTGCACACAGGAATTACTCCTTGCAGTCTTCTGGGGACCAAATGGGATGCTGGGAATCAAACCCAGGTCAGCCATACTATTGCTCAGGCCCCCCTATTTTTTAAATACCACCAATGAATTCAGTCATAATATAACTGTCCTTATCCCTTCTGACTCACTTCACTCAGTTTGACACTCTCCATGTCCATTCATTTTTAGGCAAAATTCATGCCTTATTTTTCCTTACAATTGTGTACTGTCCCATTGAATAGAAGTACCATTGTTTCTTTATCTAGCCTTCTGTTTTTTGCACACTCAAGTTGTTTCCAGATTCTGGCTATTGAGAATAGTGCTACAATAAACACAGAAGTGAAGATGGTGTTTCTGCTGTGTTTTTTGACACCCAGGGTATATTCCCAGTAGCGGTATCTCTGGG
Organism: Cryptotis parvus; assembly: GCA_021461705.1. Classification (NCBI taxonomy): domain Eukaryota; kingdom Metazoa; phylum Chordata; class Mammalia; order Eulipotyphla; family Soricidae; genus Cryptotis; species Cryptotis parvus. The sequence continues at coordinate 14,470 of JAJIBD010008008.1, forward strand.
TCAAATGATAGGCCAATTTCTAGTTTCTGAAGGAATGTCCATATTGTTTTCCCCAAAGGCTGGGCCATTCAGTATTCCCACCAACAATGAATGAGAGTCCCTTTCTCCCCACATCCACACCACACTGCTTTTTGGATGTGTGCCAGTCTCTGTGGTGTGAGATATCTTATTGTTGTTTTGATTTGCATCTGACTGATGATTAGTGATGAAGAGCATTTTTCCATCTGCCTTTGTACATCTTAATTTCTTATTTAAGGAAGTTTCTGTTCATTTCTTCTCCCCACTTTTTGATGGGGTTGGATGGTTCTTATCTTACAAAGTTCTATCAGTGCCTTGTGTATCTTTTTGCTTGTGTATGTTTGTTATTACCCCCTTAGGTATTGGGTGAATAAATCTTCACATTCCATTGACTGACTTTATATACTGGTCACTGCTTCTTTTGAGGTGCAGATACTTTTAGTTTAATATAGTCCCATTTGTTTATCTTTGCTTCCACTTTCCTATAATGTTTCATCTTTGAAAATTTAGCTTCAATGTCATGCAGGGTTTTCCTATGTTTTCTTCCATATACCTTACAGATTCAGGTCTGATGTTGAGGTCTTTCATCCACTTTGATCTGACTTTTTGTGCATGGCATTAAAGAGAGGTCTGGGCTCATATTTTTACATGTAGCTGCCCAGTTTTCCCAGCATCATTAGTTAAAGAGGCTTCCTTGCTCCACTTCATATTTCTTGCTTTATTATCAAAAATCAAGTGATCATATAGTTGAGAGTGTGTGTCAGGATATTCAACTCCATTCCATTAGTCTTTGGGTCAGTCTTCATTCCAATACCATGCTGTTTTAATTACTACCACTTTGTAGTACAGTTTGAAGTTGGGGAAGGTAATGCCTCCAATCTTTTTTTCCAAGGATTACTTTGAGCTATTTATGGGGATTTATTGTACCATTCAAATTTCAGGAGTGCTTACTGAAATTTTTTCAGTTAACGCTCCTGAAATTTTTTCTTTGAAAAATTTCTTGGCTATACATATAGGGACTGTATTGAATCTATAAATTTCTTTTGGCTAATATTGCCATCTTGACAATGTTAATTCTCCCAATCCATGATGAGGGTATGTGTCTCCATTTCCTCATGTCCTCTTTTAATTCTTGAAGTAGAGTTTTGTGATTTTCTATCTAGGTTTTGTAATTTTCTATCTAGGTTTTGTAATTTTCTATTAACTTTTACATAGTTAAGCTAATTTTCTGAGGAACAATTGTGAACAGGATTGTTTTATAGTATCACTTTCTTCTCTTTTGTTATTTACACACAAAAATCATAGACTTCTGGGTATTGATTTTATAACCTGTCACTCTACTGTACTTGGTCTATTATTTCTAGGAGCATTTTGGTTGAGACTTTAGGGTTCTCTCTGTAAAGTATCTTGTCATCTGCAAACAGTGAAAGCTTGAGTTCTTCCTTTCCTATCTGGATGCAGTTACTATCGCTTTTCTTTATTAACTGCTATGTCAAGTAAATCCAGTACTATATAGAAGAGAAGTGGTAAGAGTGGGAAATCTTGTCTTGTCCCTGATCTGAGGGGGAAGGCTTTTTGTTTTCCCCCCTTTGAGAAAAAATGCTTGCTATAGGTTTGTGGTAGATGGCTTTGACAAAATTGAGAAAAGTTCCTTAAACTCCCATTTTGTTCAGAGTTTTTATCATGATGGGTGCTGGATCTTGTCAAATACTTTTTCTGCATCCACTGGTATGGCCATATGTTTTTAATTTTTTCTTTTTATTTATATGATGCATTATGTTGACTGACTTGTGAATATTAAACCAACCTTGCATCCCCAGGATGAATCCAAATTGGTCACAGTGTATGATCTTTTGAATGAATCATTGAACTCTATTTGCTAGTATTTTGTTAAGGATCTTTTGCAACTGAGTTCATCGGGGATATTGGCCTATAATTTTCTTTTCTTGTTTGGTGTGTCTTTGTCTGCTTTTGGTAATAGAGTAGAGCTATACACTTTCCTCTTAACACTGTTTTACCTGTGTCCCACAAATTCTGGGAGTCTGTATCCCCATTCTCATTTGTTTCTAGGAGTTTTCTCCTAGAACACAAAGATGTCTTCTTTGACTTCCCCTATTGTTACATAGTGAGCTGTTTAATTTCCAGGTGTTTAATTTGATTATGTTTTTGTGTGTGATTAACTTCTATTTTCTGTGCATCATGATCTGAAAGGATAATTGCTAAAATTTCTATCTCTTGATTTTTGAGGTATGTTTTGTGGCCCAGCATGTGGTCTATCTTGGAGAGTGTTCCATGTGCACTGGAAAAAATTGTGTATTCAGATATTGGGAATAAAAAAATCCTGTATATATCTACTACTCTGCCCTTTTATTTCTTCCTTCAAAGTCAGTACTTCCTCACTGAGTTTTAGTCTCATTGATCTATCAAAAGGTGACAAGGTATCGTTGAAGTCGACAACTACAATTATGTTGCTATCAATGTCTTCCTTTAAGTCTATTAGCAGTTGTTTAAGTTTATTGCTGGCCCCTCATTGAGTGTGTATATGTTTAAGGAGTGTAATTATTTCCTAATATAAATAACCCTTGATTACTAAGAAATTGTTGCAGTACACTGTTGCCAGAGCCTCTGCATCTGTCCTGGAGTTGCCTCCTGCAGGCCACTTTGTAGATAGGGAGGAGGACAGTTTGGGATGTGGCAGTTCATCTGACCATGTATTCTACATTGGCTGGTATAAATATTCTCTTATGCTGCAACAATCATCGTGGGACTAGCAGATCTTACCGGTATATTTGCCTGGCCACGTTGGATCACTAAGTAATTAGACCAGAGAGAAATGCTGTTTGCCTCCAAACAAGCAAGCATGGCTCTCTGATAAGTCAAAGACTAATATACAGAACAATCATGAAGTAAAGATAGAGAAATATATAACTAGCTATAGAATATTCTTTGGTACAGATGCATGTGTTTGTATTCTGAGATATAGCTCCATCTCAGATGCCCCTCCTCCCACTCCACCCTGTAGAGACACTTCCAAGGCAGATCCTGGCTGGGCTACATTAACATTTCAAAGAGCATAGGTGAGAAATTACCTGAGGGGATTTGACCCTGACAGCTTTCTATTGGAATGGACAGCCTGTTTGCAGGAATTTAAAACTGTAGCCTGCTTTCTTTCTGCTCTCATTTTGGCACTCTCTTTAGCCTCTTCTTGCCCTGTCCTCTCAGTTCTCCCTGCAGGGGGCCTTAACAACCCATGGTGGCAGCCATCTTCACCTACATATGACCAGGACCCAGTTGGGAATCCTAAATTCAGGGATTTCCTGTTGCTGATTTGTATGCCAGAACCTATTAAGTAGAGCATTTTGAAATTTTGCTGGATTCTCCAGTCTTTCTCTTTCCGCCCTCCGATCCCTGGGGCAGAAGGGTATTCCTACACCCTGCTCCCAGACTTTGCTTGGGGCACATGACTTTCCCAATAAGAAATGATTTAAACTATTCCTTCTGACTCTTTTCAGCCCCAAATCTACGTTGTTAGATACTAATATGGTGGCCTGACCTTTTTTGGTGGAGTTATCCCACTGAAGAATTGTTTTCCAGCCTTTGACTTTGAGTCTGTTTCTCTGACTGTTCAAACGCATTTCTTATAAGCAGTACAATGTTGGATCCAGTTTTCTTGTCCATTTTGTCACTCTGTCGCTTAATTGATGCATGTAGACCATTGTCATTGAGTTATTATTGTCATGGGGTTTTATGCCATCTTTCTGCATAAGTTTGTTGGTTTGGAAGATTTGTCAGTCTTACAGTAGCCCCTTCAGTCCTTCTTTTAAAATTGGTTTAGAGTCTAAGAAGTCCCTGAACTATAGTTTATCCATGAAGTTGTGTATCACTCCTTCAAATCTGAATGAGTTTAGCCAGATAAAATATTCTTGGTGAGGCCTTCATTTCACTGACTATCCCACCACTGTCTTTGGTCTCAGAGGGCTTTATCTGATAAGACTGCTATAAATCTAAGAGACACTTATTTTTATGTAGTTTCCTTCATTGAACTTGCTGCTTGCAGTATAGTGTCCCTAACTATGGTATTTGTTGTTCTGATTAGGATACATCATGTAGCATTTTATTCAAGTCTCTTATAGTTTGTGCCCTTCAAACTTTATAGATCTGGATGCCTAAATCCTTCATTCTGGGAATTTTTAGCAATTATGTTTTGAATTGTTTCGATTTCATTGGGATTGCCTCCCTGTCTTTCAGGGACTCTGATGATTCTTAGGTGGTTCCTCTTTAATTCATCTCATAGTTCTTTTGCCCACCCTTAAACTATTTTGATGTCTACAGAAAGGTTAGTAATCATAGCAATCATGATATAAATATATATAATGATATATATATCAACATATAGTGATATATAGCGATATATAGTGATATATATCAATACATATCAATATCCAAGGTTCAGGCAAAACATGGATCAGGAGGTCTTGTCAATCAATAGGTGGAATCTAACACAAACATGTGGGAGTCAGAGGTTAGGTAAGACAGAAGGGAACAATGTGCTAACAATTGTATAAAATGATAATAACAGGCTAGAACTGAGCATTGAATATAGGCAAAAAGATACACATGATAATCTCTAAAATGTATGTATTTCAATCCACAATGTGCAATAGAAAGAAAAAGAGAGAGAAGAAATAGAGAGAAGAGAGATAATGAACCTACATAGAGGCAGGTTAGGGAAGGGGGAGGGAATTCGGGATATTGGTGGTGGGAAATGGACACTGGTGGAGGGATGGGTGCTGGAACACTATGATTGAAACCCAAACATGAACATCTTTATAATTGTATATCTGACAGTGGTATAATAAAATATTTAATAAATAAATAAATGAATGAATAAATAAATAAAATAAAAGCTATTCTATGTTCATACCAACACATTTCATAGCAATCATCACAAATTAACTTTTATTGATTATTTTCTGATAATTCCATTTGTCATTCCTTTAAATTTTGTCATAGCAATTAATAGGAAATAAATTTGTTACATGCTTAAAAAGAGGCTGGCTGCAGGTGGAAGGGAACCTGGGGACATAAGTAGAGTGAGGGGGGCACTAGTGCAGAGACGGGTTTGAAAACTTGTATGCCTGAAACAACTCTATTATGAACAATTTTGTAAATAACAATGTTTTATACAAAATTACAAACTAAATGCATACAGCAGAAGATAAAAGAAAAATCAAATGATTTTTGCTGCATATCTCTTGTGTCAATTGCAACATAATACCTCACTTAAGCTTTACAGAAAAAACTTGAGTGAGAAACTATTTTCTCTATCTCAGAGAGCTCTAGAAAATATGATCCCTGCTTGGTGAACCTGAGTCATAGGCCTACAATAGTATATGTTTTTCCTGCTTTTGTGCATAAAGTTACAAAATTGATCATGGAGGCATCCCTGCTTCATTCACTATCTGTTTCTACTTCTTTTTACAGTTCATCAGAGATGGTAAACCAATTTGAGCTCATAATACACCGTAGTACAGTAATGCTGCTTTATGAGAGAAAACCAGTAAAAATTTCCTGTCATAATATTAAATGCTACTCAAAGGAGTTACAGATGCTGAATCTGAGCAGATTAGTAAAATTATGGATAAATGCCAACTCTCAAAGTTGTATCCCTTAGGCAAAATGAAATGTCTGGTGGTGGTTATCCCATTCCTCAGCAAAAAAGCAGCTTTCTAAGACGCAATGCACATAAAATATTACATTCCTTAAACTATGTTCATATTGGGCTGGTTGCATGTTTTCTATAGGAGTTAATACCACATATTGAGATGTATGAGCCATTTAGACAAACCAGATCTAAAAAATTCACTCTACATCACATTTCATCTTCAGATATTCTTTGCGTGCAGAATCTTACTCCACTAGACACAGCCCTGAGCATTACTTAGAAAATGGATGAGTTTGGGCATCTTTGGTAGTTCTTCATGATATCCTTACATTATTGTCTTATGTTTCAATAATAGATACAGAAAATGTGCGTTTCTAAAACTCTAGATTTGTGTCATTATCCAGGATTATTTAGCATAATATTCCTATAGTATAGAACTTCAGGTTTGAAAAAAAACAAACTAAAAATATAAATGTATTTTCCACTATATATGATCTCTATATAGTCATAAAAACTATGATATGCCTGATACTAGACTAAGTTCTTTCCATATATTATTTTTCTTAATTCTTACAACTTAATTAAGCATATACTTCATTCTTTGGCTTTTGGGGTCATACCCAGAAATGCTCAGGGGTTACTCCCTAACTCTGCACTCAGGAATTACTTCTGAGGTGCTCAAAGGACCATATGGGATGCCAAGGATCAAACCCAGGTTAGCTGTGTACAAGACAAATCCCCAGCCTCTGTATCATCGTTCCAGTTCCCAAACATATATTTTAACCTCCCTCCACTATTATTAAAAAATAAAAAATCTTGTGAAATTCTAGACAACCAAGTTCAAAAGCTCTTAATCTTTGTTGCCATAAGAGACTGCCACATAGTTTCTCACAAACTATCCTTAAAAACAGTGATCACTATGATGAAATGCATTTATGCTCTCTTAATCCCAAGATATACTGATTTATGGTCAGAGAGAGAGTACAGCGGGTAGGAGTGCTTGCCTTGCACATGGCTATAGCCTGGGTTTGATACCCAGAACACCTGGGCCCTGGGTACCTCTCGGAGTGATCCCAGAGTGCAGAACCAAATCTCAAAGCCCCCCTCCCTCCAAAACAAGAATAGTGATTTAGATAGCCACCCTGCTACTAGATAGTTTTTTGTGGCATTCTGTGAATTCAGTGGGAAAGTTTCAGCCACTTTTGGAACAAATTTTATAGAACTGAATGCACCTATGAGATTAAAAACACAGTTTCCTTTTACCTCTTCTGCAGAGGCAGTAGAGCATGGTGTTAAGAATCCTCAGCATGTGATTTCTCCCAGGAGAATATGTGAGAACATGTACCACCCAACCTTTCCAGCTATGAAGCGCTTCACCCAAAATAAAGAGGTGTGTGTTGTATAATTAGAGAATCAGGAAACAATAGCATCAAAATATGGAGGGAGGCAACTGGGGGCAAAGGGCAAATGAACAGAAATTTCCTTAAAGAAGGCATATCGTTCCAAAGGTATATGAAAAAATGCTTTGTATCACTGATCATCTGGGAAATGCAAACCAAAACAACTATGAGATATTATCTCACACCAGTGAGACTACCACTAATCAAAAAGAACAAAAACAACCAGTGTTGGTGTGGATGTGGGATAAAAAAGAGACCCTCATCATTGCTAATCAGAATGTTGACTGGTCCAACCTTTTGGAAATCAACATGGACACTTCTTTCAAAACTAGGAATTGAGCTTCTGAATGAGCCGAAGATACCACTACTAGACAAATACCCCCAGGGTTCAAAACTCTCTTAAGTCAGGACATTTGCTCTCCTATGTTCACTGCAAACTCTATTCACAGTAGACAAAACCTGGAAACAAAAGTCCACAAACAGATGACCAGATAAAGAAAATGTGGTACATACACAATACATAAAAGAAGAGGGAGACAGAGACAGGAATAGAGACAGAGAGAAGGAAAATGTTTGCCATGGGTTGGCTGGAGAGAAACTAGAGACATTGGTGGTGGAAAATGTACACTGGTGAATGTCTGGTTGCCAAACCACTATGATTGAAACCCAATCATGAATAACTTTGCAACTGTGTATCACACGGTGATTCCATAGAGAAGAGGGAAAAAGAGAAGCTATGGTACATATACACAGTGGACTACTACTAGACTTTAAGAAAAATACGAAATGAAATTGGCAATTCGCTGCTATGGATCTTGAGAGTATCATGATTAAGTGAAGTTAGTCAGAAGGAGAGAGACAGATAATCTCAAAACAATCTCTGTCATATGTGGGTTATAAAGAATTACAGCAGAGGATTAAAAGAAATTCAAAGGCAACAGAATCTGGTCTTCAGTAAGATGTTTACCACAAGGGTCATGGGGGGAGAGAGCGCCCCTGAGGGAAAGAGACACTCTGGTGGGTGTGGTACTGGAATGATGTTTATGTATGAAACCCTACCCTACCAGTTTTTTAGTTTCATAATTCTTTTAAAGATGTGGACAAAAGAAAACAAGATCACATGTCTGTTACCTGTAAGATTTTAATTTAGGTTTCAAGGGTAAACAGATTGAAATTTAGGGATTAAGGATATGCTGTTTATATGAAGTTATATAGTATAGGACGGTTCTGTAGGTGAATTATATTAATTCAAAAATTATAAAGAGACAAAGAATTTTACTTATGTAATAATAAAGGGAGAAGTCTGCAAAGAAATTAAGTATTAATGTACATGAACTCAGTATTAGAGGATCTAAATATATGAAGCAAATATAAACAGATCTTATGGGGAACATGAACAATATGAAAATTGAAGGAAGCTAGTATCCCACTTTCAACAATCGGTAACTTTAAAAGAAAATCAATAAGGAAATGTTAGGCTTAATCTACATTTTATAGCAAATGGACTTTAAAATGACACAAGAAGTCAGAGTTAGCACAGGGTTTAAGGCACTTACCTTGCAAATAGCTGACCCCAGTTCAATTCCTGGCACCAAAAATGGGCCCCGGAAGAATCACCAGAACTGATCCTTGAGCACTGACACAGGAGTCAGCCTATAATAAGTACAGCCAAGTCGGCAAAAAAAAGCTAAAAAAATACAAAACATTGCATTCAATAGTAATAAACACACTTACCTCCCTGATGCATATACATATATTTGTAACCAAAAAACTGTATGTAAAGTCACAAAAATAAGTCTACGCAAACTGAATATTGTTTAATGATAAAAATGTATTTCCAAACACCATGTTATGAAATTAAAGACAAATCACTTGATCATTTGATCACTTGACATCCCGTTATTCATCGATTTGCTCGGAGTGGGCACCAGTAATATTTCCATTTGACCCTATCACGTGCCAGTGTAGCACAATGGCATCTAGTTGCTTCAGGAATATGAAGAGCCTCAAACTGCTCATTCAGGGTCTTGACGAAGAAGTCTGACCATCTTGTAGGTGAGAGGCCACGTGATCTTTTGACATCCCGCGGGATCCAGTCAGTAACAGCTCTAGTTAAGCGGTCCTCTCCAAATTGCAATACATGTACAGTCCATCTGATTTTTCATGCCTTGGCAAACGACACAGCGTCCCTGATTCTGGAATAGCGATGGAGGTCAGAACTCCAGATTCCTTCTCTCACTTGAGTGAGGTGTGATATTCCAAGCATAGCTCTTTCGATGCCTCTCTGGGAGACCCGAATAGCATTCTCATCCTGGTTTCAGAGGGGCCCAGGTCTCTGAGACGTATGTTAATGCAGGGAGAACGGTGGAGTCAAAGAGATTTGCCCGGAGCCGGAGATTCTTTGTTCTTTTGGCTATTTCTTCGATGCCTTTGAGGGCAGTCAGACCCGGCCGCAGGGCGAAACATTTATGGACACCCGGCAGTCATCTTTCTTTACCATCTTCACCTTGGCCTTTTTTTTAAAAGTATTTTATTATACCACCGTGAGATATACAAATAAAAGATATACAATTAAAAAAGTTCATGTTTGGGTACACTCATCAAGGACCACCAGTGGGACGACCAGGGGGTACAGACCATGTGTCCTCTGGCTACTTGGAGCGGCTGAAGGGTATTGCTTCCTTATCAGGGAGGAGAGTGATGTCACACTAAAGACAAATAACTTGAAAAAAATTGAAAAATTCAAAAAATATGTGGATGTTTAAAAATATTGTTGGGGCTATAGAGATAGTACAGAAGGTATAGTGCTCGTCTTGCCTGCAGCTAATCCAGGTTCAATTTTTACATCCTATATGGTCCCCCAAGCAATAGGAAAAACAATTTCTGAGTGCAGAGTCAAGAGTAACCCATGAGTTTTGCCGGGTTTGCCCACAAACAAAAACATGGCATTCTTGAAAAAAAAACAATGCATCAAAGGAAGGTCAGGTCATTATGGACCTCAATTCCATGACCTGAAGAATGGTTTGAGGCTCTTCCTGTCCCTGGAGCAAGCAGATGCCCCCATTCGGCTACACTTGCTTGTGACAGGACTATGAAGATGTTACTGGTGCCCACTCGAGCAAATCGATAAATAACCGAAAGACAGTGATACAGTGATCAAAGAAAAAAAAAAAATTAATGTATTTAAAGGTATCTTGACACAAAGGAAAACAGAAACATAACATACCAAGATTTTCAGTGTGAGCAAAAGGTGTTCTAAAGAGGAGGTTTATAGTTATGAATGTCTGCATTTAACAAATAAAAATATCATATGGGTAATTTTATTCAGCACCGTAATATTTTTGTGTTCACCTAACCCATTTTTTCCCTCTGTTGTCAAGGCCAAACCCAAGTCTCCTAAATGCAAAGCATGTGCTTTCCACCTGAATCACACCCCCAATCCTGTTGATGCTGCTATTGCTGTTTCTATGGTGACCAGGAAAGCACACATGGTTGTTTTCTCAGGGTTGCATACACTTCGTTGTTGTGCCTGGAATCCCAATGGGTGTGACATCTCCAGAATCACACTTGGCTCTTGGGACAGTGCTAAAAGACCAAAATCTGAACCTCATGCATGCAAAACAGGTGGTCTACCACTGAGTCAATCCCAGGCCCCTTCTGGCTTTTTAAAAATAAAACAAATGAGCAAGACTTCAGTTTCTATATCTATGCACAGAAAAGGGAATGCATAAAAAATACAATAAAATGATATCAGAACAGATCTGCTGAAATTTAATTTTAAATTTTTCCCCTATCCTTTTCTGATCTGATTTTACCAAAGTAAATTTCTGCTATACCAGCAAGCAAAAATCAGCAATATTTCAATAATTGCCAATTTATGAAAAAGAACATAATATTTTTGTTCAACATTGATCACTGTAGTGGTATAAAGTATGTAAATACCAGTAAAAAAAATAAAACAACGGGACCACTGTCTCTCTGACCAGTGCAGGGCCAGCCCCAGATGTGACAATAATTCTGAACCTGTGCGTGACCAGGCTGACAGCCCAGCAGCAGCTCTAGATGCCATGAATGAACTAAAAGGCTACAATATTAGCCTTCAGGCTAATCCTGCTAATGCACTTACAATCTATTTGACAGCCTGCCCATCACATCCCCTCTGCCAGGGCCAGCAGTCTTTGAGGTGGCTGTGACAAGGGGATTTACTGCAAGGACACCAGGGGAGGACAGACAGCCCTCCCTCCACGATTCTGACTAGCTCTGGAGATAGGCTGCATACCACAGAGGGCACTGGACAGGCGCTTGTCTTTAGTATGAACGCCCTGGCACAGAGGTACCAGAGGGAGACATTCACCAACCCAAAGGGATGAGTGCTTGCTGACAGCCATGTCATTGCTCCAGTCTCGACGAGGGGAAGAAAACAGGACCTGGGAAATTCACAGGGCTGAGATTTCGGCCTTGTTCTTTCATAGCAGAGACAAGGAAAAAAAAACACTCCCCTTTTAGAGGCCCGTGAACCATAGAAAAGTAAATTCTGGCCCCTTGGGATGAGTCTGGGCACTGCCCACCCCCACCCCTTTTCCCTTCCTTTCCCTCTGGCTACCAAGTTCCTGAGTGTTTGACACTCCATAAAAGTTACATTTATAGCTTGATCTTCATTAAATTAGCAGGATTGCTTTATTTGCCTTCTGCAGATGGGCAGGGAGGGGTCATTTTAAAAGTTTCCCTTCAAATACAAGGTAAAATGGAACTAAAAAGTTCTGGACTTCATACTGGCAGATTATAATTCTTTGAAAAGCAGTATGGGATTTGAACCAAAGAAAAACCTTTCTTTTCTGCAAAAGGCCCTTCTAACCAGCCTAACACTCTGGCTGAAGCCAGGATACAGGCAGCCACAGGAAGATTCTTGCACCCCAATTTAAACACATGGTTCTTATTCACATCCCAAATGCTTAGGAGACATTTCCTATAAGCTTACATAGCTAGTCATCTTCTTTTTCCTATCTCCCAAGAAATTTCCTCATTACTATAACTGGATTATGATTACTCTTCTGAGCTAGGAACATCTTATCTTAGAAATACCTACTCAGGTCGGAGTGCCACAAAAAATACAGGGAATGTGAACTATGTCCTCCAGAACGTGCAATTTTTAAGAGAAAATTGTAACAGAGCATTGGTAGTTTCATGATTTGGTGAAGGTCCTTGGACCACACTGTAAAGGTAAATCAGAGGCTACATTGTGAAAGATCCCAGTCTCAGTTAACTAAGCTGCTTTTACTGCCTTCTCCATCTCTATTTCATCCACACTGATCAACATCAATGCAAAATCCTCAGCAAAATTTTAGCAAACCAAATCCAACAGCATAAAAAAAATCAGACACCATGATCAAGAGGGATTTATCCCAGGAATGCAAGGATGGTTAAATATATGGAGATCAATCAACATAATACACCACATCAGTAAAAAGGAAAGATAAATATCATATGATCTTATCAATAGATGGAGAGATCCAACATTCATTATGATAAAAAAAAAACCTCTTAGCAAAATAGGAGTGTAAGAAAACTTCTTCAAGACAACAAAGGCTATTTCTTCAACAATGCCTTCAGTAAATATTGTTGAACAAGTGGAAACCTTGCTGTGATCTCAGTGGAAATACTTTCAGTTTTTAACCATTCAGAAAATTTTCTGCAGGCTTGTTATAAATGTGCTTGGACGTGACACATCTATAACTTGCCTCTCTTGTTCAACAATATATTAGAAGTCCTATCAATGGCAATCAGACAAGAAAAAGAAATCAAGGGGATCAAAATTGGAAAAAGATGAGAAGCCAGAACAATAGCACAGTGGAGAGGGTGTTTGTCTTGCATGTGGCCAACCCAGGTTCAATCCACGTATGGCACCCAATATGGTCCCCTGAGCACTGCCAGAAGTAATTCCCGAGTTCAGAGCCAGGAGTAACTCCTAGATGAAAACCTTCAAGGACTTACAACAGTCCATAAAATAGTTTTATAAAATCATAAAATACCCCAAATAGACAAAAATATACTAAAAAATAAGAAACTAGGAGGCTGGAGGGGGTCTCATTACCTAACTATACTATAAAGCCATAGTGACCAAAACAGCATGGTACTAGAATAAGGACAGACTTACCATGGGTCAGAATGGAATATCCAAGAACAAAGCCCCACAAATATGGTCAGCTAATTTTTGACAAAGGTGCCAAAAGCAAGACATGGAGTAAAGACAGCCTCTTCAACAAATGGTGCCTGTAAAAGTGGACAACCACAGGGAAAATATTAAAATGGGATTCGTATCTCATAACTCACACAAAAGTCAATCCAAAGTGGATCAAAGATCTTGAGAGCATAACAATTTATAAAATACAACAAGGAAAATATAGACAGAATACTTAAGATCTGAACCTTAAAGGTGTCTTCAATGACACAATACCACTGGCTAAGGTGACAGAATCAAAAATAAACAAATAGGACTATATCAAATTAAAGAGTTTCTGCCTCACAAAAGAAACACAGGCTAAAACTATAAACAGTTGGGGCCGGAGCGATGGTCCAGTGGGTAGGGCCCTTGCCTTGCATGTAGCCGACCCAGTTTGATCCCCGGCATCCCATATGGTCCCCCAAGCACTGCCAGGAGTAATTCCTGAATGCAGAGCCAGGAGTAACCCCTGAGCATTGCTGGGTATGGCCCAAAAAAAAAAAAAAAAACTATAAACAGCTAATTGAATGGGAGAAAAAAAGTTGTGGTCAACACATCAGATAAAGGGTTGATATCCAGGATATATAAAGTATTCATAAAGATCAGCAATAACGACAAAAAAATATCCAACAATGAAATAAACAGGGACTTCTCTGAGGAAGACCAACAGATGCCCAAAAGACATATGAAAAATATTCTTACCACTCTTATTAGGGAAATACAAATCAAGACAACAGTGAGATACATCTCATACACTAATAATGGCACATATCAAAAACAGTGTGAACTCATGAGTTTGGTGGGAATGATGTGAAAAAGGAACACTCATCCATTGCTACTGGAATGTAGTCTGGTAAAACCCTATGGAAAACAGTGTAGAGAGTTCTCAGTACACTTAAAATTGAACTACCCTATGACCCAGAAATTCTACTTTTGTGTATCTACCTCCAGGACAGAAAAAGATTCATTAAAAAGGATGATGCATACCACTATTCATTGTAGCACTCAGTACAAAAGATAAGATTAGGAATCAATCTAGATGTCTTACAACAGATCAATGGATCATAAATCTGTGGAATACATACACAATGGAATAATACACAGCTGTAGGTAATGATGAAATCTCCTGCATCATTGATGGAACTGGAAGATAACATGCTAAATGAAGTAAGGGAAAGAAGGGCAAATACAAGATGATATCACATGTGGTGTGGGGAGCTGCTGGGATTCCCAACAATATCAGGAAACGCGTCCTCTTCTACCACCAAAGCCTGTGATGAATGAATGAAAACGCAGGAGTCCAGCTCAGATTTATTTTATTTGTTTAATATTTTATTATACAACTGAGAGATATACAATTGCAAAGATGTTCATGTTTTTGATTTGGTTACACAGTGTTCCAGCACCCATCCCTCCACCAGTGCCTATTTCCCACCACCAATGTCCCCAATTCCCTCCCTCCCATAGCCTGCCTCTATGGCACATTCTTTATCTCCCCCCCTCTCTCTCTCTCTCTCTCTCTCTCTCTCTCTCTCTCTCTTCCTTCTCTTACACATTGTGTATTTTAATACATACATTTAGAGATTGTCATGTTCAATGCTCAGTTCTAGGCTGGTATTATCACTTTCAACAATTATTAGCACACTGTTCCCTTCTAGGCCTTACCTAAGCTCTGACTCACATACATTTGAGGTAGAGTCCACCTTTGACAAGACCTCCTAATCCATGTTTTGCCTGACCTTGGATATTAGTATCATAATATAAATATAATGTGTGTGTATATATATATACATACATACATATACATATATACGTAGATATATATATATATATGTATATATATATATATATATATATATATATATATCCCAAATAAGTGCAGTCATTCTATATCTGTCTTTATCAGGCTATATCAGGCTATATTTCAGGCTTTCTTATCTTTATATCTGTCTTTATCAGGCTATATCAGGATATATTTCTATATCAGGCTAATTTCACTCAACATGATCCTCTCCAAGTCCATCGATTTATAGGCAAATTTCATAACTTAATTTTTCCTAACAGCTGCATAGTATTCTGTTGCATATATGTACCAGGTTTCTTTATCCAGTTATCAGTTCTTGGGACTCTAATTGGTTCCAAAATCTGGCTATTGTGAATAGTGCTGCTAGGAAAATAAAAAAACAGAGGGTGTTTCCACTGTGTGTTTTTGGCTTCTCAAGGTATATTCCCAGGAGTGGTATGGTTGGCTCAAATGGGGACTCAATTTCAAGTCTTTGGAGGAATGTTCATATTGTTTTCCAAAAAAAGCTGTACCAGTCGACATTTCACCAACAATAGATGAGAGTCCCCTTTTCCCGCATCCAAACCAGCACTTGCTCTTGCTCTTTTGGATGTGTGCCAGACTCTGTGGTGTGAGACAATATATAATTGTTTTTACTTGCATCTCTCTGATGATTAGTGAAGATAAGCATTTTTTTCATATGCCTCTGGCAATTTGAATTTCTTCCTTGTTGAAGTTTGTTCAGTACTTCTCCCCATTTTTGATGGGATTGGCTGTTAGTTTACTGTGAGTCTTTTAGTTTACTGTCTTTTAGTTTATTGTCTTTTATTGTCTTTAATTTTATTGTCTTTTAGTTTATTGTCTTTTAGTTTATTGTCTTTCAGTTTACTGTGAGTCTTTTCCCATTTTCTGATGTTGCCTAGAAAGTTTCTGCATCTCATCTTGGAGCTCACTGATTCTGTCCTCAGCAGGTGTTACTCTGCTGCGAAGGCCTTCCAATGAGTTTTCCTTTCACCCTCCACATTTTTAATGTCTGTTATTTCTGCTAGCATTTTCATTTCCATTTTCCTCACTTCTGCTTTCATGTCCTCTTGCATTTTATTGGCTCTGTGTTTCATTGCTTCCTTGAGCTCCTTATGCATCCTTAACAGCTCCCTTCAAACTTCCTTATTGGAGAGGTTATACAGCTCATCATTATTGCTTGGCTCATCTTGGCAGATGGCTTTTCCAGCACAATTTAAAAGGCTTTGGGGCCAAGCGATAGCCCAGAAGGTAGGGTGTTTGCCTTGCATGAGGCCAGTCTGTGCCGGCCTGGGTTTGATCCCGGCATCCCATATGGTCCCCAGAGCACCGCCAGGAGTAATTCCTGAGTACAGAGCCAGGAGTAACTCCTGAGCATCGCCGGTGTGACCCAAAAAGCAAAAAAAAAAAGAAAAAAAGGCTTTATTCTCACAGGTTCTGGTATACAATCCAGTAACAGGAAAACCCCAGACTTTAGGTTCCTAGCTGGGCCCTGACCACGTATAGATTTAGAATCCTAGGCCAAGATATCTACTACCACATGCTAAGGCCTAACAGGGAAGAGACTTGAGAGAAGCAGAGGAGGAGTAGAGAGCAAAAAGGAGCCAAATTGGCCAAAAAGCCCTTTTTCCTTTCTTCTAGCTTATTTTAGAGATAAAATCCCGCCAAAAACTTCCAGCCCAGCCCATAGTGGGCTGAGCTATTTAGAGAGGAAGTCAGATAAAAGACTGCATTGAAATGCAGATCTTCAGGTGGGCCATATGGCTCAAGCTTCACAAATTTGAGAGCTGACTCCCTGAGATAAGATCTCCCTAGCAGAGTGGGGGAGGGGGCTGCATCTCTGAACCATACAGCAGTTTAGAATGTAGGGCGGGGGCCCGCGGGAGGTGTGCGAGCGCGGCCTGCCTGGGTTCGATCCTGGCATCCCTATGGTCCCCGAGCCCGCCGGATCCGAGTGCAGAATGTAATTTGTAGAGAACCGCATTAGTACTTCTGACCATGAATATATAGCCAGCTGATTCCAGACTCTAGATCCCACAAAGGTCCACCATTCATCAGAATAATTCACTTTGGCATTTAGAGTCAGAGACAAGTCAGTTTGCCTGGAGGTGCACTGGCATGTCTCTTTCAACTAAGAGAACTGATTACATTATGGTTGATCCAATATGGCCAAGTACTCTTGGAATATCTACATGTATGTCCCTTGTGGGGACCCGTAGGTGTAAAAAATACTTTTATTTTTAATGATAAACATATTTATACCATGTAAAATTATGAAATCAATCCAATTCTGCCCAAGCTCCCATTGTGTCTGCTCTGTAGATTCCCTAAAGGCAGGGAGTAGCTCTTCACATAAGCTAAGTATAGCTGAGCCTAAGGCTCAGTAGGACGTGTCATCCAACAATGTGGTATTTAGAGTAACTAGGTAAAGAAATGCAATGGTTTAAAGGGGGGCTTTCTCCTAGATCACCCTAGCCCCCATAAGTATAGGGGAAGAAAAGGAAAGAAACAGAGTAAAGCAAAAGGGCAGAAGAGATAGATGAGAATTAATGGGAGCAACAATCAAGGGACGCAGTTAAATTTGGTGGTGTCAAGGAATGATAGAGCAATACACAAACCACAGGTCAACAACATGGAAATTGTGAGACCCAAACTTTTTTCAACCAGATTTAAAAAGTGCCTGTCAATATGCCTGGGGATAGGGTGGGAGGTAGAAGAGGGAATCTGGTTACACTGGTGGAGGTAAGTTGACACTAGTAGTGGGATTGGTGATGAAATACTGTGTGTTAAAAATCCAACTATGAATAACTGTAATTGATTGTACTTTACTTAAAAAAATTTTGAAAAATAAATTAATGCTGTATTGAAAAATTTGAAAAATCAGGGGCTGGAGCGATAGCACAGTAGTAGGGCATTTGCCTTGCACATGGCTAACCTGGGTTTGATCCCGGCATCCCATATGGCCCCCGAGCACCACCAGGAGTAATTCCTGAGTGAAGAGCCAGGAGTAACCCCTGAGCATTGCCGGGTGTGACCCAAAAAAGAAAAAAAAATTGAAAAATCATTTCAATGGTACAGATAGGAAACATGTACAAAACTGTATCATTATATAATGTCTTATATAAGGTAAGGACTCAATGAATGAAGCTATAGCTCTCTCCTCTTTCTCCAGTGTTCTACATTATACCTCTCATGAAAGAATGACTCTGGACCTTAGGGGAACAAGTAAAGGAAGTAGATTGTTGTTTCTAAAGAGAGATAATCTCATTGGTTTCTCTAAAACCATCTTGCCGTACCCGGTGACTCTAAATATCTGGAGCCTATTAAAATAAGAGGATGCAAACGAAGAGAAGAGAGGAACTGCTTAAGGCGGGTGGGGATGGGAGGAGAGGGAATTGGTGTGGAAATGGGCACTGTGGAGGGATGGGTGCTAAACTGATTACCAGAACATATGAACACCTTTAAGTGTATGTTTCACGGTGGTATAATAAAAAATTAAAAATAAAAATAAAACCATCTTGCCAAACAGAATATTTTCAAGGATGGCAGTTTCAAGAAACAAGATTCTCAGGTTGAGAGAGAGGTATGCACCAAGGGCATCTGAGGCAAAGTCAACAAGGCTTCTGTCTTTCTGACTACATATTTACACAAGTTTTTACTGGACACCTCAAAGGTCCTGATGCCAGACAAGCACCCATTGTGGAAAACAATGCAACTTACATTGTAAAGGGCACCTGGCTTCCTTAGTCGTAACTGCTGGCTTATGGCTACTGGGCTGTTCAGAGAGATTTATATTACAAGGAAGTAAACCAATATTAGGAACACAGAGAACCCTATAAACATCACTTCACTAGTTTTCCCTGCCCATCAGAAGTGGGCTTGGCAACCAATTGTGAAAAGACATTCACATGCACAGCTTAAATCTTGTCATACCTAGCTTTGACTCACTCCCTAATTTCATCTTCTGAAGATTACAAACAAAAAGATAAAATCTGCAAAAATCCTTTTTTATCCTCTTGCCACCCTGAAAAACTCTAAATCAACTCCAATACGAAGGGAGAGGTCTGGTCCACCAAGGATAGGGGGATGGGGAAACTTGTCTCGGGCAGAGGGCCTTATGAGAAATTCTCATTTTAACAGACTATGGTTGAGGTGACCTACCAACCAGTGTGGCCTCTTCCCTCTAAAATTCTGAATGCGTATGCCTTGTTTCCCTAGAAACACTTATTTACAATCCTGTGTTCATTATTTCAAAATTTGTGTTTTTATAATAGTTCTTAGTTTGGTAACTTTGATTGTGCTTCTGGGACAAGTCAAGGAACCCACATGCTTCATTCTATTTTCTAAATGTAAGACTGATTTTCTAGTTATTCCTATTTCAGGCGCGTATGTCAGCTAGTCAATTCTCTAAGCAATGTGCAAGGTTTCTGTGTGTCTGCTTGGGTAACATATACCTAACCACTGACAAATCAGAGTAACCAGGAGAGGAAAATTAATTTGGTTTTCACTCCAAACCAAAACCAACCCTGTTAATAAAGTCCAAAAATATTTTTATACTTATCCCAGGGAGGTATTTTGTTTATTTGCTGTGGGCATATCTGGAACAGTTCAGAGTTTACTCCTGGTTCTATAGTCAGGTATAACTTTTGGCAGGCTTGGGGGATCACACAGGGTGCTGGGGATGGAACCTAAGATGGCTGCAAGTAAGGCAAATGCCCTACCCACTGTACTATCACTCTGGCACCTACCTTATGCAGTTTCAAGGTTTTCTTGAACAAAAGCAACTAAAAAAACTAGAAATTCACAGATTTTTTTTAAAAAGACTACATAAAAAAAAGA
Source organism: Cryptotis parvus (assembly GCA_021461705.1). Classification (NCBI taxonomy): domain Eukaryota; kingdom Metazoa; phylum Chordata; class Mammalia; order Eulipotyphla; family Soricidae; genus Cryptotis; species Cryptotis parvus. The sequence goes on from JAJIBD010008008.1 coordinate 34,416, forward strand.
ATCTTCAGCAACGTTATCTCTATTTATGGGACTAATTTTAATTTCTTCTGACAAAAAGTATTTAGGTTAGAAAATATAAATATTTCAGGTGATAAAATTGAGTACCATTAGGATAAGGTGCTATGTGATTAGACTTAGGTGACTCAGCAAAGCTCACCGAGAAAGCTCCTGTACAATCAAAGATGTCCTGACTCTAACTTCGTCCTACCTTCAACCTCTACTGTCCAGATTTGCTCAAGATATGTTGCATCATATCATTTATATGGGAAAGACAACTATTGATGATCTTAGTTAGGTCCACATATAGCCTAGACTCTGATATCAATCAGAGATCTTTATCAATCAAAAAATATATTTTTTGCCTTTTGGGGCCACACCCAGTGATGCTCAGACGTTACTCTGGGCTCTGCACTCAAGAATTACTCCTGGCAGTGCTTGGGGACCATCCGGGATGCTGGGGATCAAACAAACCCAGGTTAGCCATGTGCAAGGCTAATGCCCTCCCCACTGGACTATCGCTCTGGTACCTTCATCAATCAAAAACATTAACTGAGAATAAGCTCTTGCTTTGATGATTATGTCTACCTAACCACAGCAACATTAAGAAATTTTTAGTGTATGAATTTTTAAAATGGAACAAAATACTATCCCTTTAGGAAACACTTTGATGATGAAGGAAACTAACCTAACATTTTAGAAAATTTTGGATAGATTCCTGAAATTCCATTGCCAAAAATGTAATGGGGCTTAAAATTCTATGGATAAATTTGTATTAAATATTATTACCTGAAAACCAGACAAGGATGTGGCAAAGTGGAATAAAGCTGTGTTCCCAAACACTACTTTAGGATTTTTATTATCATAACCACTACATAGGATTTTTTCCCAGCCATACTTTAGAATGTTTTATTATTATAATCAAACTAATACAAGACTCAACATTACTAGGTCAAAACTCAAGAGGTTTCAGGGGGCGGAGAAATAGCACAGTGGGGAGGGCATTTACCTTACATGAGGCTGACCCTGGGTTGATTCCCGACATCCCATATTGTCCCCTGAGCACTGCCAGGAATAATTCCCGAGTGCAGAGCCAGGAGTAACCCCTGAGCATTGCTGGGTGTGAACCAAAAATTTTTAAAATAACTCCAGGGGTTTCAGTTAATGTATAAGTATTAATTGTTCTTTTCATTCACAGAACCCCCTACATACCAACAGTTGAATATAGTTAAAAGTTTTATGCTTTTCTAACAAAAGATCATCCCAGGGAATGTTATGCTAAATAAAGGAAATAATCTTGTAATATGAAATTTAAAACACAGTACATTAAAATGGCAATCACATTCACTTTAGAACAAGAAAAGGCCCATCCATTTGGGATGTGAAAATTTTGTGAAGAAATGTATTCATCTCTTAATGCACAATTCTAAAAGGCCAACACAGATTCACTCCCACAACAAAATAATGTTTCAAGAAGCAAAGACTGAGCAGGGAACTTGAACTTTAATTTTGTCCAGTTGTGAAAAAGTACTACTTCCTCCCCCAGCACTGTCCCCCACCCCATTCCCCAACACACACACCACACACACACACACACACACACACACACACACACACACACACACACACCTGCAGCAAGGTGATATCTGGAAACACAGACTGGACAGTTAAACTTATTCAAACACCTAGGAGGAGCAAACCTATCACCACCACCGTCCTTGGAAGTCATGTGGGTGCAACAAAGAAAAATATCTTTCCTCTCCTAATACAGAAAGTCTCAAGGAGGCATGGGGACAGAGGGGATCTTATCTCCAACCTGTGATTCATAAGGAACTCCGCTCCTACAAATGGGCCAGGGGCGACCAAGTGGAAAGCCTGAACCTTTATCCCATTAGCAGAGGCTATTTTTGAAAACAATCTTAAATATGATCAAGGCTTTACAGCAGCAAAATTTTGAAAAGCGTTATCAGAAATCAAATGTCAAACCAAAGACCAGGAAAGTGGGGCCGGAGCAATAGCACAGTGGGGAGGACATTTGCCTTGCATGCAGCCGACCTGGGCTCCATCCCCTGCATCCCATATGGTCCCCTGAGCACCGCCAGGAGTAAATCCTGAGTGCAGAGCCAGGAGCAACCCCTGAGCATTGCTAGGTATGACCCAAAAAAGCAAAAAAAAAAAAAAAAAAATCACCAGTTTTAGATTGAAAGAGAAAACATCGGCAATAGTCATCAGTTCCCAGATAGTACAAACACTGGTTTCATCAACTATACTTCAGTGGGTAATTAAGAATCCTGGAATAACCATAAATAGAAAGTCACAGCAGAGAATTAATAAAAGAATGCCATATGGAAATTTTAAGATTTCCAATTTTTTGAAATTTAAAAAGTGAAATGGCAATGGCAAAATAGAGGGACATGACCTGGAAGACTGAAGAGTAGGAATTACCCAAACTGAACTACAGAGAAGTCACACTGAAAAAAAATTAATAGAACCTAAAAGACTAGTACTATAAAAAATTATCATATTTATTTCAGTGGTATCTAAATATAGAATAGAAATTTTAAAAAACATTTAGAGAGATTATTGTGGAATATTTTCAAATATGGAAAATATGTACTTTTTTCAAAGGAAAATAATCTGAGAAAACTCCACAAATGAAAAACTCAGAGAAATCCACACCAATAATCATCTTTTTGGTTTGTTTGTCTTGGGAACATACTGGCTGTGCTCATGGAGTAATCCTGGCCCTGTACTCAAGGATCATTCCTGGCTATACTCGGGGACCAAATGTGGTACCAAGGATTGAATCAATCTGCCATGTGTGAGGTAAGAACTTTACTCCCATATTATCTTTCTTCTGCCTCAAAAAATGATCTTAATCAAAATTCTGAAAATTAAAGAATTCAAGTAAAGAAAATATTTTGAAAGCAGCAAGAGAGAAATGATAACTTATTAGTAATTTTCCAGTGCTGTAAAGAACTGCCAACCCCAAATTAGGTACCTGGTGAAATGATGATTCAGGAATCAAAGAGAACTAAAGACATTCTTGAGTTAAGGAAAATTATGGGAATTTTTTTTTTTTTTTTTTTTTTTTATACCACCGTGAGATATACAATAAAAGATATACAATTAAAAGTTCTGTTTGGGTTTTGGTCATACAGTGTTTCAGCACCCGTCCCTCCACCAGTGCCCATCTCCCACCACCAACATCCCCGGTCCCTCCCCTTCCCCAGCCCTGCTCCTGGCATTCTTTTTCTTTCCCTTTCTCTCTCTTCTCTTTTCCTTCCCTTCGCTGGATTACGAACTACATTAAAAGTGTCTGTTCCTTTCTCCCTCCCCTTCTACTCCTCCCACGTTTGTTAATTTCCACCTTGGCCAGACCTCCCGATATATTTTCACTTGACCTTTTGTATCTATTTTTCTCTTCTTCTCTCTCTCCTGCTTTTCGCTCAACATAATCTTCTCTCCATCCTTTTGCTTTTCTTCATTTTCCTAACAGCTGCATTATTCCTTTGTGATGTACCAAAGCTTTTATCCAGTCATCGATTTTCGGGCACTCTGTTGCTTCCTTCTGTTAGCTGCTTGAACATAAAAGTAGGGATGGTTTTCCGCTTTTTGGTTTCCCAAGATTCCCGTGGTATCTGGTCAAATGGGTTCAATTTCTATCTTTGGAGAAGTCCATATTGTTTTCACGGGCTGTACCAGCCGTTCCCACCAACAATGGATGAGTGTCCTATGGGAATTTTTTCAGCATATACCTACCTTAAAGTAATCACTAAACTCTTCTCAAAACAGAAGAGTAAAAGATAAATAAGAAAACCCAATGGAAAAGAAAAAGAACAATTGAAATAAACATGGCTAAGTGCAATAAATGTTCCTTTTCTTGAGTTGTGTAAATAGTGTTCAATGGTCTGTTCTAAGCAAAAACTACAACAGTGTCTGACTGACTTCAGAGAAAAATGTTCTGAATACTATTATGCCATAGGGTTTTTAAAAATACGCCTTAGTCAATTCATGCTCTATAGTAGTACACCACAGACACCTCAGCTTAAACACGTTCACTTCTCACAGCTCCAGAGGCTGGGAGTCCAAGATGAAAGGGTCAGCAGACTGCGTAGTAAGGGGTTGGACCTCGCCCCTAGAAGGTGGTCTTGCTGACCCCTTAGTGGAAAGCAGAGAAAGGAAATAAGCCCTCTTCCTTCTTCTCTAAGGGCACTAACACTGCATTGAGTTCTCTAGCCACCTCTAATCAACTTTATCCACTATAAAGGCGCCATTTCCGAATGCCATCACATTGTGAAGTAGGGTTACATAAAGAATAGAAGTAAACAAATGGGTCTTCATGAGTTTGGGTTAAAACTCTGATGCTTTAAATACTGCTAAAGGTCTGGCTAAAGACCTGTGAAAGCACCTCCTCATCCCTTTCCCATTCCCTTAGATCTGAAGTCATATAATGCCACAGAAGCAACAAATGAACCACCACGCCACGCCAAAAGAGCTGTGATTCAAGTTCAACCAAACACCTATTGACAAACTTGTCCTCAATCGTACCTGATGTGACTGAAAACATCATGTACATAAAGCAAATGTGAGTGTAGGTTCTGCCTTTTTGCATGTATAAGCCATTACTCAGGTAACTGAGACTCCCAGATCAAGTGCTTCTTGGATCTGTTTATTCCCTGGAAAGCAGCAGGAAGCCCTGAAATAAATGATGTTTCTCCTTTGTTGTAATGAAGTCTTCAACATGGGAATTTGGAGACAGACACAAACATTCAATCCATAATAAATGAACTTTCCAAAATTCACTCAAAGGGAAAATGTGGACACCAGTAGGTGTCTATAGTGACAATGTGGCTCTAAATATGAATTAGAATTGTGGCTACAGGACCCTGCCTTTGCTATTGCATTCCCTACCCTGCCACTGCCCCCCAAAAAGCATAGAGCATATTACACATTAAAACAATCATCAGTTTCCGATTATGATGCTGTATTATCATTATGTAAGATGTACTCATGGACAGAAACAGGGTGAAGAGTACATGGCACTTTTCTGCTTCTCTCTTTGCAAATTCAAACCTATAGTATTTTTCAATACTATATTTTTATATATTTTTCAATACTATATTTTTCAAATGGCAGAGCCTGGCTAGCTACCCATGTTGTATTCAATATGCCAAGAACAGTAACAATGATGGACTTCATTCCCATGACCTGAACAAATGGAAACGTTTCTGGTGCCGGCTCGAGCAAATCGATGAACAACAGGAAGACAAGTGATACAGTGAAGTATTTTTCAAAATATTAAAAAGAACTGTTCTAGATGGAAAATGCTATAATGTGGAGCTAGAGCAATAGTACAGCAGGTAGGGCATTTGCCTTGCATGTGGCCAGACCTGGGTTCAATCTCTGGCATCCCATATGGTCCCTGAGCACCACCAGGAGTAATTCCTGAGTGCAGAGCCAGGAGTAACCCCTGAGCATTGCCGGGTGTGACCCAAAAAAGCAAAAAAAAAAAAAAAAATGCCATATAATGTGAAATTTTACATTGATTGGTTTAAAATTTCAAGTTTGTAAACTTGAATGTAGATGATGTTTGATACTAAATATTAATTTTATTTATGATAAATTAATGTGGCTCTATGTAATATTCTTATTTCTAACAGATGCATGCTTATATATTTATAATATACAATGATATACAAATACATATTATATATTTTAATATCAGTATAAAGCATAAGATATATTTTATATCAAATATCAAATCGATATTTGATATGCCAAATACCAGTAACAATTATAGACCTCATTCCCATGACCTCATGGAATGGTTTGAGGCTCTTTATGTTCCTGGAGCAAGCAGGTGCCCTTGGGCTCTACTTGCATAAGACAGGACATATGGAGATGTCACTGGTGCCTGCTCGAGCAAATCGATGAACGGAATGGGAATACAGTGACAGTGTGATACAGTGATATATTTTATATAAAATATATTACATGTTATATATTATATAGTTGTATATTATATGTTTATATATTTAAGAATGAAATCTATGAAGATATAATAAAATCTAGAACTAATTTTTTTTTTTTTTTTTGCTTTTTGGGTCACTCCCGGCAATGCTCAGGGGTTTCTCCTGGCTCTGCACTCAGGAATTACTCCTGGCGGTGCTCGGGGGACCATATGGGATGCCTGGAATCGAACCCGGGCCGGCATGGGCCGGCCGCGCAAGGCAAACGCCCTACCCGCTGGGCTATCGCTCCGGCCCCTAGAAGTAAATTTTAAATAGTTCAGGGAGGGCATTGAGAGAAACATGGTGACTTGCCAACTCTGATGACCATATGAGGGTAGTATTCTACTAGCCTTTCAATTATGCTGTATAAAAATTTTCATTTTAGGGCCTGAGAGAGAGTACAGCAAGTAAGACTCTTGCTTTGCCAGGGGCAGACCCCAGTTCAAATGCCAGAACCCCCAAATCCTCCACCCACCCCTTAAGCCTTACCAGGAGAGGTCCTGATAAGAATTGTCTTCATTTTATTTTTCGCTTTTGTTGGGGGGCCACTACCAGTGATGCTCGGGGGTCACAACTGAACGTTCTCAAGGAGAAAATTCTCATGTTAAACTATTGGAGGACCGGGTGGAAGGGGTGGGGTACATTGGTGGTGGAAATGGGGCACTGGTGGAGGGATGGGTGCTGGAATACTGTATTACCAAGAACCAATTGTGAACACCTTTGTAATTGTATGTCTCACCGTGGTATAATAAAAAAATTAAAAAAATAAATAAAAAAATAAAAGTATTGGAGGATCGGACTGAAGTGACAGTAGGGCTGTCAGGGGGTTCAAGGAGTGAAGAAATGATGCAGAAAAGCGCTGACTCTGACCTCCCCATCAGTCAGCTTAACGAGGTCTGGGAGGAGAGTAGAAGCGCCTCACTCCTGTCCTGGTTAGAAACGCGGATTCCAGGGGCAGGAATTTGCCCCAAAGGGGTAAGGGGCGGAGGACTGTGAGGTCCCAAGCAGAGTCTGTGGCCCCCCTAAAAGGCTACCCACCTCCTAATTCCTCTTCGCTGCCGACGCCAGGGCTGAGCCGCCCCCTGCGGCCTCTGGTCCTTGGGGAAGTTTAGCCCCAGAGCGGGCCTGACCATCAGGTTGCTGCCACCGAGACCAGAGCCCAGAACTGATGGGCAGGAAGGGCGGTGCGGCCAGTGGACAAGACCCCGGCTTAACACTCTGCCTGAAACGGGGTCACGCCGACAGAGGAAACGGCCAGCCCTGCCGGCTCGGACGGACCCTAAGGTCCTCCGCTGCACCCTGAATTCTCATTCCGGGGTCCGAGACCGCACAAGACTCCAAATGCTCCAGCCCACAGGATCCCGGACTGGGCTCACGCACGCGGCTCCTCTCTCCTCCGGCTACGCGCCGGCGGCTGGATGCACCCTCCCGGCGATGTCCCGCAGAGTTAGTGATGCCTGAAAACGTGACCTGCCACTTCCCCAGGACGCCGGCAGGGTTGTGCACCGCCACTCTCGCAGCAGCCACACACGCGTTGTTTCTGCGCCTGCGCTCTAAACGGGCGCTAGAGGCGGAGCTGCGTGCCCGAGAGGCGGGGCTAAAGGGTGGGCGGAGCTTTGAGGAGAGCTGGGCAGGGCGGGATGAGGTGATTGGGTGGAACGAGATGAGAGGGGCGGGGCATGTGAGGTGATGGGTGGAACGAGGTGAGAGGGGCGAGGCGAGCTGGGCTGAGGAGCAGCCGCTCCAGTGGGAAAGTGGTCAGGGGGCGTGCACACCTTTTCAAGTCCTGAGACTCCGGAACCCGGCGCTGCCGATCAAGCTCCCTAGCTGCCAGCACTTGAGATCTACGGATTCTGGTGGCGCGACGAGCTCATTCTTGGCGCCTGGATGGGCAAGATTTGCTGAACAGGGCCAGGCAATGTTGGGAGCCTTTGGTGTCACGGCTTCAGGCGGCGCCCATTAGCGTCAGAGAGGCTTGTAAAAGAGATACTGCGGTGGCAGTCGCAGATCCCTTGCCCTGTGGCCAGAGGCCAGTGTGACGTCAGTGGGTCAGAGAGACCAGACTGATGTCACAGAGCTGATATATCCTGGTGCTTTGGGAAAGTGGATTATACGAAGCTTTTGAGAGAATTCTCCGCACGAGAGCCCAGAGGGCGGGGAAAGAGGATATAATTCAACACATTCTAGGTTTGTGGAGCTGAGATGATATCAAAGAGCCTTAGACCACCCCACAGAGTTCCCCCTCTTCGCCCGTAAGAGATCTGGATTCCGCAGCAAGGAAGTCCCCTTGGTAAAGGTGTTTTCAAGTGCCTGGAACTCTTAGCAAACATTTCTATAGGAAGTGGAATTTGACCCTCTTTTCCTAGAAAAGAAGTCCGGGGACTATTCTTTCCTGTGGTTGCTTCTGATCTTTTCCCAGAGCTTAGCAGCTGTGTTCTCTGTGGAGGATTTCTTGAGTCTTCAACCCTTCCTAACAACAGTCCAGTCAGTTAGCTGACCCCAACACCCAAGCAGGAGGTCTAGCAACAAAGGGTCTCTCAGAAAATCTGCTAGAGATGGAAAGTTTGCATCTCTCAGAACATCTGCTAAAGATAGAAAGTTAACTCCTGAGAATAGCATGGAGTGAGGGGAAGCAATCAGGACCTTCCAGGGGTGAAGCAGGCAAAAGCTGCCCCTTGCAGGATGGATCTGCGAGGAAACCCCACAAGTATTTGATTCACATGGGGGTCGCACTGCCCCAGCTCTACTGGAAAACGGCCTCAACCACATCCCTGAGGAGTTGCCGCTTGCACAGTGGGGGCTGGTGGTTGGAGACCCAACCATTCCTTCCATTTGCTGTGCTGCTGCTGCTTTTGAAAGATCTATGAGATCACTGTCACCAGTACAGACTGTCACTCTGTCACTAGCACACAGCTCTGAGAAAGTGGTTTTGGGGTGGACCAAGTATGAGAGCAGTTAATGGGTAAAACAGGTCAAGGCAAGAGCATTGTGATTGGTCTGAGCTCTCGGTCCCTGCTCCACACCTTAATTCCATCCAGGGGGTGGTGGGATGCACACTTGCTACTGTAAATGTTCTAGTAGCAAAGCCTAGGTATGGAAAAGAAGGCTGGGAGATGAAGCATTGGGGAGGAGGTACATTATGTCAGTCCCTGGGAAGGAGTGCCCTGGCTGGTTCTCTATCTATCTATCATCTATCTATCTATCTATCTATCTATCTATCTATCTATCTATCTATCTATCTATCTATCTATCTATCTATCTATCTATCTATCTATCTATCTATCTATCTATCTATCTATCTATCTATCTATCTATCTATCTATCTATCTATCTATCTATCTGCCTGTCTGTCTGTCTGTCTATCTATCTATCTGTCTATCTATCTGTCTGTCTGTCTATCTGTCTATCTGTCTGTCTGTCTGTCTATCTATCTATCTATCTATCTATCTATCTATCTATCTATCTGCCTGTCTGTCTGTCTGTCTATCTATCTATCTGTCTATCTATCTGTCTGTCTGTCTATCTGTCTATCTGTCTGTCTGTCTGTCTATCTATCTATCTATCTATCTATCTATCTATCTATCTATCTATCTATCTATCTATCTATCTATCTATCTATCTATCTATCTATCTATCTATCTATCTATCTATCTATCTATCTATCTCTGCGTGTGTATGCGTGTATACTCACACTGTCTTAGAACGATCATATTTCCCAACCTCATTTGGCTTGTAAAGAACCTGTGTAGTTCCGTTCCCGGATGTTCTGCAAGTCATAATCAAGAGCATGGCCCCTACTAAGGACCAAACTGTCTTTCCGTCTCAGTAATCCTGCCCCCCAATAAGGCAGCAGTTCTGAAAGGGCGCGGATTGCTCTACGCACAGAAGCCTGATGCTCTCCAGAATAGAAGCCACCAAAGAACTCCGCCTCCCACCCCCACAAACGCTTCGCAGGGTGGGGGAATCACTAAGCTTCCAGGGCAGCGAGGGACGTTTTCTGAACTAGACTCCCACGTTCTCCTGCACTCGGCTTTATGAACCCGGAGTGGAGCAGGAACTAGGATCTTGCCCCACGGGTGGCGATCACACGTGTCGCCTCAGTCACGGCAGCGCCCTGCCCTTCGCAGCGAGCACGGAGACCAGCCAGAGTATGAGGGCAAGACCAGACATCCCGAGGAGTGACGTGTCCGGGCTGCGACCGAGAATTGCGCAGGGTTTGGGGCAGGACATGGAAGCTAATCGCAGCGCCGGCCGCCCCAACCAGGCGTGTCCAGCAGGGGGAGCGCGGTTCCAAACGCGAAGGGCAGATCAGCACCGACCCTGCTAAAGCCTCTGCGACCGGGATCCAGGCCCGTGACATTCTAGCACCCACAGGGCTAAAGGGCTTTCCTAACGAAGATGGGGGGTGACGACGCAGTGACCAGCTCGAACTTTGTAACTCCTACAACCCCGACCAGCTTTCTGGGACCTAAAAACTAGAATTAAAAGGCCCCCAAGTTCCTGGGAATTTCATGCCCAGACTCCTCCGTGGCCTCTGCGCCCCGGGCAGGCAAGTCCGGGGAAACCGCACTCGGCTTGGGAAAGGCCCGCCACGGCCTGAGCCGCCCCGTTATCTGGATTCTGAATCTGGGGGAACCCCACCCCGAGTGGCGGAGGCCCAAGGCATCCAACAGTGGGAGAATTAGACGCCCCAAAAAGATTTATCTGGTGCAAGGCGGACTCAGATTTCTCCTCCCAAACTTCCCGGGCCTCCCGCCCTTCCAGAGAAGGATTTAAACCGGCTGGGAATTTTCGTGGGTGTGGAGGATTCCGCATGATCCCTTCGGGGCAAAGCCCTGGCCCAAGGATTGCGTAGGATGGGGAGGGGGTGGCCCTGATAGGAGGAGGAACTGCGTGGAAGACACTTAGGGGTCTTACCCAGCTAGCGACCACCACTCCTGACGCTTCAGACCCGACAGCCCCCACTTAGGAGGCTTTGGGGAGGCAGAGGCTGCGTGTTTGCAGTGGGGTAAAGGGGCCCGGAAACGGGGGTTGCACTGGTCCTGGACAGGCTGTGAGGCCCGGCTCTTTGCACCCCTAAGCAGGAATCCGCTAGGAGGGACATTGGTTAGGCAGGCGGGTGACAGCCAGTTCCTTTTGTAGACCCTAATCGACCCCAACACTGGGAACTGTTGGAATTTCTCACGTCCCATGTCCTGGCACCGGTTTTTCGTTTTTGTTTGTTTTATTTTCCTGAACTCCAAGTCCTTGGGCAGGGACCGAGGAGTAGGGGAGAGAGAGAGAGAGAGAGAGAGAGAGAGAGAGAGAGAGAGAGAGAGAGAGAGAGAGAGAGAGAGAGAGAGAGAGAGAGAGAGAGAGAGGAGATCGAGATCTTAGGACCCAAGATAAAAGTAAGAAAATGAATAAGGTGTAGGGTCCAAGGCAGCTGAGAACGAGAACAGGCAAGTTTCTTCTCCCACAAGCCCTATCACCACCACACTCTGGGGAGGTTCTGGAAGTGGGACGGGGCCCTACGGCCCGCAAAAGAAAGAAGCTGCCCAATTTCTTGCTTCGGGAGGGAAATCACCCATCCTGCAAGGCCTGTAAAATAACCGTTTATTTATATTAAAAAAAAATTCCAGTGATAAATGTCCGTTACCGATGGTCAGCATAAAGTGCCAATCGCAACACAACGCCCTGCTCCTAGCCGGCAGCTCGCGCGCGTCGACTGGGCGCCGAGCGGGGAGCCGGGAACCGGCGCCTCCAGTCCCAGGGCGGCGGCCCGGGGCGCGTCTTCGGATTCCGAGAGCCCCGGGCGGGCTGCGGGCAGGGGCGCTCCCCGCCGGCTGAAGCAGATACACGGATTACACTTTTTGCAGGCTCCCGGGGATGGGGGGGGGCGAAGGAGGGGGTCTCTTCCTCATCCCTCGCTCCCGCAGTTTGTTACAAGCTTATATGGTCAAGGGGGGGTGGGGGGTAAAGAAAAAACGTATAAAATAACAATAGAAAAAGTAATACTTCTGGGAGAGGCGCCGCTGCTGCTCCGCGAAGCTTTCGTTGCGTTTTTTTTTTTTTTTCCTTCTTCGTTCCCTTCTTTTTTCTTCTTTTTTTTAAAACGCAGCTCCCCTCCGCCACGTGAGTACCGCCTTTTGGCCAAGAGTTTAGCCGCGTCCTGGGGAGTCGTCCCGGCGGCCGGGTCGTGGCCCGGGGCGTGGCTCTGGAGTTCTCCGCGTGCGCCCGGGACTCGGGGGACATGGTCTGGGGTGGGGGAAGGTCCCGGGAGCCCCTCCCGCTGCCCGCCACAGTCGCCTTGGCTTCTGGTCCCTCTGGAGGGGGGCGGCGTGACCCAGACGTGCTCGCGAGCGGGAGGCTGCTTTTAGCATTTGATCTTGGAGGTTTTGAGCTCCTTCACCTGTGAGTGTAGCGTCTTGTGGACAGCCAGAGTCCTGGACTGGCAAAAATCCTTTCCCGCACTCCTGACATTTGAAAGGCTTCTCTTTGGAATGAATATATCTGAGAGCAAAAACAGAGAATTAATCCTTGCAAAATGATGCAATATAATAATCCATTGTCCCTGATCGCCTCCCACTGCAACGAAGAGCCCTACAATGCCGGTGGGGGTAAGGGAATGAGGAGCCCAGAAAAAGCTGAGTTTGTGGCTGACGCGGAAGGTAGGGGAAAAAATTGGGCATCAAAGTCCTCAACCCTAAAAAGGTGTGGCCAGGCAAGTCACAGCCTTCTGTGGACAAACTAGGCCTCCTTATCTTTTTTTTTGGGGGACACTATAGGAGAATGCAGGAGCTGGCCCCTGCAGGCGCCTGTTGCTAACGCTAAGCTTGTAAGAGGTAGATAGCCTCTAACACATGCCACTGTTAAAATTAAAATTAATTCAAACAAAAAGGCAAATTACTTATCTTGCTAGCTGCACCTTTCCAGTGTCTTGTGTGGTGTACCGACATTTCCGTCTTTTGTAGGAACTTAGATACAGTGTTAGGAATGTGAGAAGAGGAAGGTGGAAGAACTTGGAGAGACCTGATCTGAGGCCCTATTCTACCCATATTCTTTCCTAGAACCTATGCCTAAGACTCCTACATTTCCTTTTTCTTTTAGAGAATTCCCAGCAGCTAGAGGAAGCATGGCGTCCCCCTTAGAACCTCCTCATTAGTGAGGGGGAAGGAGAGAAGCCAGGCTCTCTCCTCGGCCACCCACAGTGTCGCACCTGTGGTCCCGTAGGTGGTCTTGCCTCCGGAAGGCTTTGTGGCAGATGTCGCAGGTGTAGGGTCGTTCGTCTGTGTGTGTCCGCTCATGGATAAGTAGGTTGTAGGACTTGGTGAAGTGGCGGCCGCAGAACTTGCAGACGAACTCCTTCTTGGTCTTGGAGGGCAGGCGTCCTCTTGTGGGCTTCTTTTCTGGGGAGAGCTTGGTCACATCCAGAAGGGCGCCCAGCCCAGCAGCGGGGGAGCCAGGACCATCCCCCTGCCAAGCTTGGAAGGGTCTTCTTGTGTGGCAGCCAAGGCCAGGTTGGCAAAATCAAAGCGTGGCTTGGTCTTGAGCATTGCGGGGCCGCTGCCTCCGGCGGTGATCTCTGGCTTGGGCTGGATGACGTGAGGGAACCAGGGAAAGGCTGGCAGCTGGAAGCGTGCATCCACCAAGCTGGACACGGTGCCTGGCACTTTGGAGAAAGAGGAGCGAGGCAAATGCATGGCGGGGTAGCCGAGCGTCCACTGGTGCAGGTGCACAGCGTGCAATGCACTAAACCCATACAGGTTGGGCAGATGGTCCGAGGGCACTGTGGGCAGCCCGTTCACTGCCTGCAGGAAGGAGTAGTTGGTGAGCTGCAGGGATGGATGGATGGGCACAGGTGCTGGCAAGGTCTTGCTGCCCATAGTGGTCGTTGCAGTGGTTAATTTCTATCTGTGGTGAAATAAAGGGAGGGACAAAAGGAAGAGAGAGGTTCAGGGTGGGTCGCTCTGAAGTTGAACCCAGTTCCACCAAACTTCCTGATCTTCACTTCACAGAGAAGATCGGGGGCCCCACAAGTGGCTTGTAATTTTCAAAGAGGCAAAGAAATCTTTTGCATTTTTTATCCCCTTAAGATAAGTTCCCGGAGTGTAAGGCAGAAGCGCTGAACAGTGGCATGTAGAAACTTATACTCAGGCAAACCAGAGTTCAACACAGCGTCCTACCAACTCTCCTGAAAAGATAATAGGAACTTGGAAGCACTTCTAGACAGTGATGTGCAAATAAACAAACACAGACGTTCACCCTGACAGATAAACACGGATTCACACACTCTGAAGCAGAGCTGACAAAGTGCAAAGATAAACTGGGATGCCACTGAGAAACAGAATTCCACCTGTGAGCAGACAGCATCCAACATACACCAGCACATCTCCTGGATCCCAGGCCTTCAGGTCTCCCTTCACTTTGGCTTCTGGAAGCCAAGACATCGTTTTCCTCAACAGACTCAACTTTGACCTCAGATGTGCTCTTCTGTCTCACAATGACTGAGCCTTGTTGACAGACAGCACCAGTGCTGCTGTCTGTGGTCGTCGGACTGCCTACCATAGCTCAAAAGAAACACCTTCATTCAGTTCAGGGCACAGAAGGAACCGCTAAGCTACTCCCTCACTCAACCACCTGCACTCATATCCAGGGAATTTCAGTGGCCCCTTACCCACGGAAGAGAGTGACAGGGGTCTTCAGGCTCTCCGGATGTTTAGGTGTGGCATGGAGAATTGACAAGAGAATTGAGGCTGGGTTTTACTGCTGGGGTCTGTCTTCCCTCCAATTGCAAGGAACGAAGACATGCTGGAGGGTCTTGCCACCTGGCACCGGCTGCTCTCTGTGGCCAGCACCTCCACCATTTGGAGTTGGAGATGTGTGGACAGGTGTGGATGACCAAGAGACCCTCTTCTCTCTGCCTCTCCCAGACACCCCCAAACTCAGGTATGCTCAGGAAAGGGGACAAGGGGAAAAAGGAGGCCCCAAAGAGGATGGGGTGAGAAACTGGAATATTGAACTCCCCTCCCATCCGAGCTGAGATACTAGAGGGGGCCACTGTGGGAAGAAGCTATTTGGGAAGCTTCCCTTTTTAGCCATATTCTCTCTGCTACCCACAACTTCCTTCCCCTTCATTCCTCCCATTCTGTTTCTCAGCACTGTCTGTCTTGCCACCTGCTGAAGGTTCCCTGCCCTGGGACCTGCAAACCACTCACCTCTCGCCTTCCGACTGGAAAGGGATCACAGACACCTATCCAGGCCATTTAAGCCTAACTGACACACAGCCCAGTTCACATACAAAAGATTTTTTTTAACAGGAGGCAACTGCCCCACTCCCTCCTGGAGTCCGAGAATGATCTTGACCCTAAAGCCTCCTGAAGTCCCTGGAAACGGCAGGCAAGTGAGGTGGGTTACACTAAGAGGGTGGTAGAAAAGCCCAGAGTTAACAGATCTTTGGCTGCATTGCTTAAACGAACAATCAAATGGAAATCGAGCAGGCCTGGCAAATTAATCCAGCCTCAGAACTTAAAAAGCTACAAATCTGCAGTCATCTTGCTAGATGCGGGAAGAGGGAGACTGACGACTTGTCAGAGGGAGAAACCGAGACCATCCCTGATTTGGGAGACACCAGGAAGCAAACTAGAGTCGGGACCGGAGAAAGCTGAAACTGGCTTGTGTTGGGGAGCAGGGAGCAGAACAGATTTGCGGACTTCAAAGGTCCGAGCTGATTTGGGCGAGGTGGGTGCTCCTAGAGTCACTGTCACCTCTGCTTCCCCTCCCAGCACTAGAAATCAGATCTCCCCAGGCTCCCTGGGGCTGCCGGGCGCCACCGAGGCCTCCGTCTGCTGGTCTGGGGTGTGATCTGGCACATTCACTACCAAATCGGCCACGGGACCAGAAGCTGCAGGACCCCAACAGAGCAAGCAGGGATGGAGGCACCCAGAAATCTTGGAGACTAATCTGGATTTTCCTGCTGAGCCCCCAAGCGCCTTGAAGACCGAGGGCTGTATCGCAGGAGAGGGGCTCTGCTACCATCCCGGGAGGCAAACTCTCCAGGCTGTCTGCAGGATCTTGTTTCTCCTACCAATGCTCACATTTAGTTTTGCTCAGGGGCGCTGTCAGTTTCTTATTTTCTGTCGCTGCTTTTACAGGTTTCTCGCCAAGAACCTACGAGAAGACGAAATTCGTTCGAAACGACGAAAATGAGCAGAATGCACGATCCTGCATCAGGCGATCAGCTAAGAGAAAACACGGTCTCACACTCGTTCCACAGCTGCAGCAAGAAGGAACTCCAAGCCCCGCCGCTCGAGGGCTCCGGGGAACCCGTAGTGGGCTCGCTTTAAATCTCGAAATTTCATAGTCCCGAGGGAACATATCTCCCTGGGCCACGCGTCGTACCCAGCCTCTGCGCTCTCAAGTGCGGGTGAGGGTACGTAGCACGCACGACAAAAGCAATTGGCGCTTCCAAGTCCAGATCCCCTGCGCTGTACCCGCATGGGCTAGAGCGCTGCAGGGACCTAATCCCGTATTTGCCGCCAGCCCTGGGCCGGGCATTAATGAAGTGTGCAGAGTCTATTAAAGTGGTTTATTCGGAGCTAATTGAGCGTGAGCGAGTTAACGGCTTGCATTAATGAGGACGGAGCGAACTCTACGAGCTTGCTCCTGGAGGAAGCCAACAGCAGCCCCAGAAAACCATCCTTGACATCGAATCCTCAGCGCGAGAGGTGGCAGGGTCTGGCTTGCCGGCGGGAAGATTGGGACCGCTAGAGGCTACTTCTACGGAATTGTTCCTGGAACGAGCGCTCGAAAGAAGCTCTCAGCGAGGCGGGTCCTCGCCCGGCTCTTCCCAGCCCGCTGCGCCCTTTGGCGATGTGCTCCAGGATCTTAATGCAAATACAGTAACTTCGAAGAGCCTCTTCAAGACCTTCCACCCGCTCCTCCCCGCCTGATCCCCGCCAGCCCTGCAGTGAAGCTGAGCGACTCGCTAGACCTGCACGTGGTGGTTTCTGGCCTCAAGAGCCGGCGCGCAGCTCTTAGCCTGAGCGAAATTTGCCACAATGTAGTCACAAAGAAAGCTGGCTGGTTCCCACTTGCAGAGTTTACCTCGCTACTTCCCACGCTGCGGGGGAAAAAGAACTATCTGTGGGTTTTCATTCCCATCAGATACTAAGGGGAGGGAGAGACAAGTCATCGGGTCATCAGGCAGCCCCTCACCTCGTTCCCTCTCCCGTCTGGCTCCCTCCTTCCTTCCTGTCGGGTGTGGTGGTGGACAGCCCCGGGAAGTCGGAGGGTCCTTCCTTCCCAATCCCCAAACCCGAGGCACCCGCGCCCATCTGGTGCTCCCGCTCGGGGGGGCGGGGGGCGGCGGGGAGGGGAGCCGGGCTCCCATCACTGCCCCCTCCCCACTCAGGATTCCCTAGCCCAGACAGTTGTGAACGCGTTCCAGGTCTCCACCGAGGACCAAGCACCTTGTTCCGAGCACCCCCCAAATCAGAGCGCAAGTGCTACACGGGGTCAGGCCCACGGCCCCCCGCGCTCCCGGCCCCAGCCGGCCACAGACACCTAAGCGCCGCTCGGCCACAAGGACACACAGGATTGCAGGCACCGCAGCGCGACCTGCACGGATGGGGCATGCACCTGTCCCCGGCGAGGCGGGGTGGGTGGCGGCGAGGCCAGCACGGCTCCCGCGTCCTCCTTCAGCCACTAAGGTGGGTCAGGCGGAGCCCGGAGCGCGTCTCGGGAAAGTCAGCGCCCACAGAAGTTGCTCGACTTCCCTCGGGCGCCTCGAGCTGACTTCCGAAGTGAGCGGGCACCTCACCGGGGGTGCGCGGGGGGCCCGGCTGCGTAGCGGGAGTGGACGCGGCCCGCCCCCTCATCCCGCGGGGGTCAGCGACCCGGTCCCAGGAGCGCCCACCATGCCGGGCTGCATCTTCTCTCTATCACAAAGATCCTGCAGCTTTCTTTCATTGGGCAAGAAGCGCTTTTCTGGGACCCAGTGTTGGGGGGGAGAGACAGACAGACAGACAGACAGACGGACAGACGGACAGGCGGACAGACAGAGGGAGAGAGAGAGAGAGAGAGAGAGAGAGGAGAGAGAGAGAGAGAGAGAGAGAGAGAGAGAGAGAGAGAGAAGCCGCCCGCTCGGCTGGGACCGGGCACCCCAAAGTTCAGCCCCCCACACACTCCCCCCTACACAAGCCGGGGCTCCCGGGCAGCAGTTACCTTGCTCCTCGGCGGTTCTGGAGCTTGAGCCTGTCTGAGTGACTCGCTGCGGGGGACCCGGGAAACCAGAGGCGCCGGATTGCACGGGCACCCCCGGAGCCCCGGAGCTCTCCTGTCCCGCCGGACTCTGGCGCCCGAAGCGCGGGAGCGCTCAGCGGCCGGGGACGTCCTGCCGGCCAGGGGCTGGTGAACGTCGCTCGCCGCGGTTCCCTCGTCGGGGCTGAACCCGGAGCGCGGGAGAGCGTGCCGGGGAGAGGCCGAGCTCCGACTCACTCATCCCTTAGCCCCGAGCCGCCTACTTATTTTAATCCACCCTCCCTCCTCCTCTCTCTCTCCTCCTCCCTAGCCTCGGGATTCCTCCCTCCCTCCCTACCCGCCCCCCCTCCAGCCTTGCACTGCGCCTGCGCACAGAAAGACAAAGTTTTGCTGACCCGGGCAGCCGACTTTGGCAGCTGCGCTAGCTCGCTGGGCTGGGGCCTCCCAGGACCAGCGCCCCCTCCCCCGGCTTTCAGTCGGGCTCGACCCTTTCTGGTTCGTCCACTAGGGCACGCCTGGCGAGCTTGGGGAAACAGCCCCAAGCGGGGAACCGCGCGTTTCCACTTCTGTCCAAGCGCATCCTGGACACAGCCTCGGCGGGCCGGGTTTGCACCGGGATGCCTGCCCCGGCGGCGACGCTTGGACGCCAGTGCGCTTCGGCTCCCGCTGGAGTTGCCTGTTCTCCCAGAATTTCTTCGTCGCAGAGGCGGCGGACCCTGGGCATGGAGCAACCTCGGACGCTCTGAGCCAGGGGCTCGTCTGCACCCCACCAAAGGAGTCTGACCCAAACTTCGGGGGCGGGGTGAGATCAGAGGAGAGGGTGGGGGCACAAAGGCAGATATTTTTTCGGGAAACGGAACTTTTTGGGATTCCACCCTAATGCACAGCCGCGCCCACTGGTCACGGGCTTGTTAAGGAAGAAGGATGGAAGTTTGGACGGTGCACAGGCGGGGAGGCAAGTTACCAACTCCATCAGCTCAGATCCCGGACTTCTTGGAGCTGGTTCCTTCAGGAAGCTGGTTCCTTAACTCGAGATCCAAGACAGGGCCCTGATATCTGTCTTCCCTGCGTATTCCTTAGGGACAGTCCCAATACCTTTTTGACTACTCAGGTTATGGGAACTGACTTTCGTTAACCTCAGCCCCTCTCTGCTGCCGCTGCAGCCCTGGCGTTCCAAGGAGGGCCGCTTTCCCCACCTGCATTCCACCACACGCCTGGGCTTTCCCAAAGCTGCTAGTGGGACCCCTCTGCGTGTTCGGCCTGAATCTTAGCCCAGTAGGTATCCAGCACATTGCTACTAAACCTCCAAAGAGAACACGCGCCTATGCCCACTTGGGGTTGCAAGACTGGACTCTACTTTGTTTTCTGCTGGGACGAAATCCTAGGAAGTGTTCAAGGGATACTTCTGGCTCTATCCTTGGGGTCTCTCCCAGTGGTGCTCTGGAGACCATGTGGTCTCAGGAATAGAATTCAGGAGTTATGTATGCAAAGCATGTACTCCAGCCCCTTTGGCCTATCTCCCCAGTCCAAAGAACTATTTTTTTAGGGCACAGTTCCTTGACGCAGGAATTGGCAGCGAAACCCTTCAAAAAGCTAGTGAGAGAAAAGGCCAAGCCTCCGATGAGCATCATCAGAGACAACCAGGACTTAGCCCCAGGCCTCTAAAACAGAATCTGCAGCCTTAGATCAGAATCCAGCCTTTAGAGAGTTTCTGACAAAGAGGAGAAAAGTGGGGTGACTCTTACCCCACAAGGGAAGGTGCCCACATTAGGCCGGAGGTTACTGCTGGGGTAAAGAGCCCAGCATTCTAGTGGCTGCCAGGATGGGGCTACTTGCTGGCCAGAGAAACCCCCTAGGAAGAATAAGCCCTTGAGATCTCTCCCTCTGCTGAGACTCCAAAGTAAAAAGAGCAGGACTAGATCTGGGTGGGGAGTTCTGTAGGACCCCCCAGTTTGCACTGGCTACACCTTGCCTCAGGAAACTTGTGCAAGAGCCTTCTCTGGTTCTTGTAGGGGACTCCAGTTAGCTTGACCTCCATTCCCATCAGTGAAAGAATTCAAATGAGACCCTGTTCCAGGACACCAGCTGTCCTTACTTCTCAGAGAAATGGGTGCTCAGGAAGCACCTTCTAGGGTGTTTAGATGCATCTTTCGCTCTGGACGCACATGGCACAACTGCTTTTTCAGGAGGAAAAAAGCATCCTTCCTGCCGGCTCTTCCTTCTGAAGCCAGACCCTTGGCCAAGATACCTCAAGGATCCCCAGAAACTCAAAGCAACAGGAGCTTGGACAGCTCTTGGGGAGAAGTTGGTTCTCAGGGAAAGGACCAAGTCAGCTGGTCATTTACTGCCTGTTTTGACCCCAACTTAGGTCAGATCCTGGGATTCAGCTGGGTGGGGCAAGAGCTGGCCTCACATCTCAGGCCCTTGAACTGGGGTCTCTGAAGTTGGAGCTCAAGCTAGGTCAGGGCAAGGCTGGAGAGAGGCAGCCTGGCCCTCTGAGACCTGCTGCAGACCTCCCAAGGGGTCCTCCTCTCTCAGCGAGAAAACACAATTCGGGAAATGAAACCGAAGATTTGCTTGTCACCGAAGCATGCTTGATCCCAATCCGAACGTCCACGACTGTGCCCCTGACTATGGCCATGGCCTCTACGGCACTCAGTGCCTTGGTCCTTGGGCTGACAGGAGAAAGCCTGGAAAGCTCAGATCTCAGCTTCTAGGGGAGAGGAACACCCGTTTGGAAACCCCACATGGAAGAGAAATGGATTAGACTAAGCGTTTTACTGGACTTGGACTCGGGACGCCTTGAAACCGAGGGCACTTAAGGGCTGCGAGGACACGTTTTTGTGAATCCGAGTGTCGTACTTCCCTTTGGTCCTGGAGTCCAGAGTTAAAGAGAACGCTCCAGCCTACAGTCCCACCCCCTTCCGCGGCGGCGTCGGGCCACTCCGCCCCCTTAGCAGCAGCCTCTGGGGTCTTTGAGGCTGCGGCAGCCGAGACCAGACTCCGGTAAACCCAGTAGCCGTCGCGCTTCTGCGTACAGCCCCAGCACGGAGCCACGCGCGCGCCTTCAGGGGCCCCAGATCCGCTAGACCCGAGAGGCATCCGGGGAGGGTCCTTAGAGTAAATAGCAAGGTCCAGTCCGGCTTAAATCTGATCCTGACAGTGAGGGACAGCAGGGAGAGACTCCTCTCTGCCCGCAGGCGGGTTGGGCGAACCCAGGGTCGATGGCGTGTTCTGGACGCGCCTGCGGTGGCGCGAACCTTTGCTCTTCTCCCCTCTTCAGCTCAGCGTCTCTCCCAACTCCTGCTCAAGCGCAGGGAAAGTATCCCGGAATGAAAATCAAGCAGCTTCCAGAAAATTAACGAAAAAGTGGTTGGTGTGCCTTTGCGGGGTGTTTTCCATAAAAATGAACAGCACCTCTCCCCACTTTGCTACCACACACACACACACACACACACACACACACACACACACAACCTCATTTTCAAAACAAAGTGGTAAAGTTCACTTAGCTCCTTAAGAGCGCTTGCTTTCAAGCAAACTTTCCCTCTACAACTTTGCGGATCATCGGGGCTAGACTCATTAGGAACAACCCCCTCCCTCTTTAACGCAGTACAGAGCTTTCAAAGAGCCCCAATAGCGGGGAGATTTAGGTATCCCTCCGTATTCATTTAGATGATGGATTGTAATGGCTCAATAGTTCCTCTGGAACCATTACGATCAATCAGGTCAAAATTCAGCTCTGCGGGGACGTTGTATGTAAGCAAGGGAGGTGGGTAACAGGACCACGACCCCACACACAGGTTAGCGCGGACCACGCCCGGTGGTGGACTCGCAACTGCAGGGTTTGGCGAGCAGGGATGCGCAGTGGGCACCGAAACCCGATTGGTTACAGGATCCGAACGGAAAGGGAAAGCGAACTTGTTCCCGCGTTCCCGTTTGCTGAGTTTTTCGGAGCACAAAAGTATCTTCTGATCGTTTTTCATCTTACTAAGTTTAACAGCGCATGCAACCCCTATCCATTCCGGGTTTGACAAGGAATCTGTATGAAGCAGAAATACGCTCTAGAATTACCTAAATACTGGGTAGTAAAATCTCATCGGTAAAATGGGATGATTAAACTTTGTACAATTATCAAGACCATCACGTTTGGAATGTGTGTAAAGGGTGTGGTGTGTTCTTACGTTTGGCCCAAACAGGGGTTTTCAGAATTATTTCCCTCCCACCTAATAGATCCGCATCCTAAGATCACGGGACGTTCTCCTTATCCAAAGGTGCAGATAAATATGATTAGAAACGATGCAGCAGCTAGTCCAGCTGAGAGCCGCAGGAACTTACATTTCTTTGAATTGCAGAGTGCGGGAGGAAGCCCGCGGAGAGGCCCCTTACCAGGGATCTGCGTGTTTGCAGGGTTACACCGGGCGGCGCGGGAGGAAAGAGCGTTCGCGGTAATTAAACATTTCCAGACACCGGAGGGTTATTATCTGCGAGATTTCCGGCGCGGGGACTCGCGCGTCTGGCCGCATTTCCCGAGCTTCTAACACACAATCCTAAAGAAAACGCGCCACCTGCTGGCGAGCCAGTGACATCTCCACGCGCCCTGAAGGCGTCGTCTCAAAGGGGTTATCCCTAGGTAAGTGTATCTAGAGCGTTCTTTTCCTTCTGACATTTTGTTCTCTAGTCCTGAGATGTGCCCAAACCACGCACATCCTTGCCTTTACAAAGAGCAAAAGAAACAGGGATTCCCATAGTCTTTTTTTTTTTTGGCCAGTTCTAAAACAGATTTGCAACCCAGTTCGGCTTCTCTTTTGAATAACGCCATGTGTTTGGCAACTATCTGCTACCGTTTGTTTCTGGTCCTGGAAAGACTAGAAACTGGTCTGGGCTGGGATCTCCGTGAGCCTTGCCGGCTCCATTCCGGCTGGGTGAGGAGGAGGTAAAAGAGGGGGATCTGAAGACCACCTTCCTCCTCCCCAGCTCCTTGCCTGTCTGCCTGATCTCCCGGGCAACCTTCCTGAAGATCAGAGGAGTGAGACGAGGGGTGTGCTTTCCCCGAAATAGGTGAGCTGCTTCACCCTTGGGGGGAAATAGCTGAGCTGTTAGCAGGACGTTGCCTTTTCCATCCTTCCGTCCCTCTGAATTACCGTAGAGTATTTCTGCTGAATCATCTTTTTTTTTTTTTTTTTTTTGCTTTTTGGGTCACACCCGGCGATGCTCAGGGGTTACTCCTGGCTCTGCACTCAGGAATTACTCCTGGCGGTGCTCAGGGGACCATATGGGATGCCGGGATCGAACCCAGGCCGGCACAGGCCGGCCGCGTGCAAGGCAAACGGCCTACCCGCTGGGCTATCACTCCAGCCCCTCTGCTGAATCATCTTTACCCTCTTTCCATCACCCTCTTTAACCATTAAAAGCAAGCATCACTGAGCATTGCAAGTGGACCCTTATATGCCGGGATCTGATAATGCCTCTTGCGCACTGACTCCTCCAGGGCTCCACAGGGTTTTCACTTCTCTTGAGCACTGAGAAAGGTTTGGGTTTCGAGTCGCTGTCTTGGCCACCTCTAACTTTGACACCTCTAACTCAGTCTTGTTGAGCACGCTTCCTCTACTGTGTCTTGGGTCTCCTAAGTTCACTTATTTTCAGGGGGCAGCTTCAACTCAGTCTTCCATGCCTACTCCTCTGGTACACACTGACCACCAGTCTTGCTCTTTATGAGGCAGGACCGGCTGAGTCTTTGATGCTCACTTTTCCATGCATCTGAGCGCCACGGTTCACATAGGACCCAGAAAGGACATATCTTAGGAATATTCCTGCTCACTTGTATTGGTCTGCCCTCTGCCCTCAGAGCTTGTCTTGGGAAAAGTGTCAGTTCTTTATCCTCAGGCTTTCATAGACTGACTTTGCTCCTGAGAGGAGCAGTGGGAGAACAGGAGCAGAACCCAGTAGGAAAGAAGGGAAGCACAGAAGGACAGAAAGCTGCCTCGCCTTGCCCTCAAGCCTACTGCCACCCTAACTGCCTGTTTCAGTAAGTGTATGTTCCCTCAGAAACTCAAGGAGCAGGAAGAGATGGGATCCAAGTGCTGTGCAGATGGCATGGCTGGAGCACATGTTTTACCTGCAGGATGCTCAGGTATGAGCCCTGCTTGGTTCCCTGAGCACAGACAGGGGCAGCATCTGGGCAGAGCCAGGAGCAGGTCCAAAAGTGAAAGAGAAAGTGAAGGGGGCGGGAGGGAGGGAGAGAGGGGGAGAGTGGGAGGGAGATGTGAAGGAAGGAAGGGAAGAAGAAATGAGGGAAGGAAAGGAGGGGAGGAAGGAGAGAGGGCGGGCAGGGAATGGACACACTTGAGACATTCCAAAGGCTTCTAAAGTTCCTGCTCTTCCTGGTCCTCATGGAGCTGTGCAGTGCCTGCCTCACCTTGGGCCATCAGTGATGACACTAGCAGAATAGAAAGGACAGAGCCTTGCCCTCCTTAGTGTTAGTGTTTGGCAGTTCAGGCTGTCTCATGGAAGAAGCATTCAGTTCCCCAAGCACTAGCCCAGTCAGGAAGTGAGGGCCCTGGAAGTGAGCAAGGCATCCCTGATCAGGCACCTCTGTTAGGTGCAGTTGAAAGCCCCACTTTGGGGAATGGAAGGTTGGGTGAGGGATTGCAGCTGAGAAGACCCCGTTGTATTTGCTGTGGACTGGCAGAATGGCAGAGAGACCAGCGAAGGACTCTCCCAACTGTCACAGGAAGAGTCCCTGACTTTGATTTCTCTGAAGTTGGACTAGAGGGAAGAACTGCAATCTGAGCCTCGGTCCAGTGTAGGGAACATGCCACCCTCAGGGAGCCCACAGTTGCCTCTTCAGTCAACTAAGGGCCCAGGGCACTTCCTGGGGAGGTCACAGCTGGAAATGGTGTGGTCACTTCGTGGGCTCACTCCACTAGAGCTCCTTCATTCACAGGCAACTCCAGGCCAACCAGCTCTTCACTTTGCCTCTAGTTCAGTAAAACCTAGGCTAGACCAAAAACAAGGGCTGATCATTATTCGCTTATGGCTGTTCACTTCAGGACAAAAGATGGAGGGGCTGGAATCTTCTATCACATATCAACAAGAAGGAATTAAGAGAAAAAAGAACATAAGACTCAGCTGATATTATCAAATCCGGATCAAAAATCTCTGGAATTATGACGTGAAGTTTGTTGGTCGCCTGAGAAGGTCTGTTTCCGGGGCCAGAAGGTGGAGGTGGCCAGCTGGAGAATGTCCAAGGTCAAGGGACTTGAGCACTGTACTAAGGTGGAAATGGTGAGAGCAAGTATGAGGGCAAGGACCACATGCCTCTGGGAGCACTTCTGAGATACTCTCATTTATTCAGCAAGATACAGAAGATTTTATCGCTATACATCCAAACAGTTCACGTGGCTCCCCTTCACTGATATCTGAGGCATTTCCAGGGTGAGAGTGCAACGGACATCAACACAGGTGATTGTGGTCAATGCTTTCCCATTTGGTCACCGCCCAGGGCTTTCCATTCTTCCCCCCCATATTTTCCACTGTCTGAGATTCCAGCCTAATGGGTTTGGCAGGTGCGGTACTGAGGCCAGCATGTATTAGACTTCCGGGGATTCTCCTAGAGTCCGGCCAGCATCAGGGGCCAGGGCTCAGTTCCTCCTGGCAGTCTTTTCTGCTGTCCACAACGAGTGGCCCCAGAGGAGTGTCCAAAACTCATCCTGCTACTAACATTTCAGGCCATTTCTCTAGAAAAGAGAATTGTGGTGGGACTCGTTCTTTATAAATTATCTTTATAAATTTGCAACCAGTGGGAGCTGCAAAAGACCAGGTGACTGACATGGGTGTGGTGGGGGGAGCTGTTCTTATGGTGGTGGTAGGAAACTCTTCTTATGGTGGTGGTAGTGAGGAAGCTCTTCTTATGGTGGTGAGGGGGAACTGTTCATGTGATGGGGAAGCTGTTGTTATGGTGGTGTTGGGGAAACTGTTCTTGTGGTGGTGGTGATGGTGGAGAGTGCTTTCTACACAGGCAGCACCTGCAGGGGGAACTTGAAGATTCAGGGGTCCAACAGAAGGCATTATATTTCAGCTAACTGATACAGAGCTTCCTGCAAAGTAAAGACTGGGGGTGAGGAGAGACACCCCTAGCTCAGCTCATGAGTTGCTCAGTTTGATTGTTCCTGCTGCCAAGGCTACCTACAGCTCTTGTAGTAGCTTACTTTACTTTTTACCTCAAGGGGCTGTCCCACGCTGTGCTCAGGGACCACTGAGGCCACTCAGCTCTGTTCACCTCAGAGTTCAGTGCTCAGATATCAAAGTGGCACTACTAGGCCCCTTGGTTCTGGGGACCACCAAGGCCACACCCAGCAGTCTGTGGGACCATGCAGCTCCAGGAGTTGAACTCGGGACCTAGCACATGTAGACAAGTGCCCCAGTGCTCTGCACTAGCTCCCAGTCACAGGTCTTACCTTTGGCTCTAATATGAATATAAATGAAGGGCGTTGTACTGAGTGAAGCCAGTCAGAAAGAGAAAGCTGTGTACAAGATGATCTCATGCATACGTGTTATATTAAGGAAACAGAATATGATAACAACGGTCAGTGAAGACTAATGGAAGTTACCAATGGGACTTTCTTTCTTTATCTTCCTTCCTTCCTTCCTTCCTTCCTTCCTTCCTTCCTTCCTTCCTTCCTTCCTTCCTTCCTTCCTTCCTTCCTTCCTTCCTTCCTTCCTTCCTCCCTCCCTCCTCCCTCCCTCCCTCCCTCCCTCCCTCCTCCCTTCCTTCCTTCCTTCCTTCCTTCCTTCCCCCTCCCTCCCTCCCTCCCTCCCTCCCTTCCTTCCTTCCTTCCTTCCTTCCTTCCTTCCTTCCTCCCTCCCTCCCTTCCTTCCTTCCTTCCTTCCTTCCTTTCCTTTCCTTGCTTCCTCCCTCCCTCCCTCCCACCCTCCCCTCCCTCCCTCCCTCCCTCCCTCCCTCCCTCCTTCCTTCCTTCCTTCCTTCCTTCCTTCCTTCCTTCCTTCCTTCCTTCCTTCCTTCCTTCCTTCCTTCCTTCCTTTCCTTCCTTCCTCTTTCTTCCCAGATATCACGGATATAGCTTTATATCTCTGTATGTGTGCATTTCTACTATCTTTAAAGCACATATTTAAGAAAGTTTTATTTTAGTCACTATGATTTGCAGTACTGTTAGTGGTAGGGTATCCAGCATTCCAGCCCCACACCCTCCACCATAGTGTCAGCTCCCCACCCCCCGCCTTAACCATCTCAGGTCTCGTCCCCACCCCTTCTCTCCTCCCCCTCTCTGGCATGGTAAGCTCAGCTCTGTAGGCCAGTTTTCAGGTTCTGCTGCTTCATTTGTTATCTCCCCAGGGTCCTGGACAGGAGTTGCCACTCAGAGGACATCCCTACATGGTATATCCCAGGTATATACCATGTGAGCTTGGCTTGGCCTCAAACCCATGTATTCTGCCTGAAAAATTTTCTCACAGAAAATTGAAGAAGTCAGTGCTTTGATTATTCCCTGTGAGGAAACATAATATGAAAATTGACTTAAACTTTTCCCATCACTTGTCTAGTGTCACATAGCCCTGGGAGCCTGGAGTCAGGACTCAGAAACCCAGGAATATGTGATTGCACAGCCCAAGTTCCTACTGAAGGCGCCCTCAGGAGTCCCTGTGGGTCCTACTGTGGCATCAGAACATCAGGAACTGCTCAGAAGAGCAAAAGCTCAGGCTGAGTCAGGCCTGCGGCAGAGACACTGCCCAGCAGCAGGACCCTTGCCCGAAGTACATGCATTGGGATGTCCCAGAATGTATCTGTTGCCCACAACAGCACTCAAGGATTTTGCCTAAACACAGGGTTTAATTTCAGCTCCTTGCGCACAGAGAAAGAGCTGCTGCATATGAAAAATGGAATCAAAGGCTAGAAAACTGACCCCACAAGGTTCATATTCATAATCCTCAGATCTGTGGGTCTTCTGCTTTGGGCCAAGCATGTAGTCTGGACTGGTCAGTGTCTTGCCTTTAACTTGTTCCTCTCTTCTCCAGACCCCAGGGGTCACCAAGCTTGAGCAAAGAATTCAGTGAGAAGGGCTTGGTTAGGCTTCCCATGAGCAAGGATTGACTCTCTTGCTTAGGTAGTTGGGGGAGTGAGGGAGGAGGGAGTCTGAGGGCATTGGAGGACTCTGGTACCCTATCTGTCATTTTGTCCTCCTGAGAATAATATAAGAAAATCAGAAAGGGCTCACAAGTTCTTGGGTAAGGCATAACCTTATGCAGTTGCCTATACGCTATGGATGGTATTTGCACATTAATAATGCATCATTATGTGCAATCATGTGCAACTTTGGCAGAGCTAACACTCTCAAATTCAAAAGTCATCCATAATTAGTGATAGAATGTTCAAATTATGCAAAGAGTGGATCTCACTCAAAGCACCAAGTCCGTAACTATGTGTTCTTATTTGATTATCTGGATCACTGCCAAGCTCGCTGAAGCCTTTATGACATCCTTCCCAGCATGCCAGCAAAGTGGAGCCCTCCCTCAAGAATGGGCATTGTCTATTCCATTCCACTTTTGGAAATAGAACACGAAAGATGAGTAAATGGAGACACCATGGTCTGGTCCACCCTGGCAGAGCATGAACAGGGCATGGGAACAGTGTGTGACCAGTCACCTCCTCTCTATTAACTTCTTCTGCATAGTCCTTTGTCCTTTGGGATGACCTCCCTTAGTCTGAATCTGGAGTTGTTGCAAGTATCACCACGTTAAGTGAGATGTGAGTACTAAGAGCCTGGTCTAGGGAAGAGATTGTTTAATCAAGAAGCTGGCAGAGAAATTACAGCATTGGCTCTTTTCTCAGAAAGCACCGAGGAGCCATAAGCCTATCATCTTTGGACTCTCCATCTTGCAAAAGAAACTTGAACGTTAGAATATGATTTACCCAGGAACAGGTCTACAGCTCAGCCCTGCCTCTCCAGAATCTTCTTTTCTAAAGCACTGGGTTTCTTGCTCTCCATTTTCTGTGACTTAGGTCTCCTTTGTTTGGGAAAGCCTCCATGTGGGCGATGATGATGTCGGGCTAAGAGACCCTCCCCCAGAGCTTCCAGGCATGCCAGGGCACACAGAGCCGCTGATGAGGGGGCCCTGGTTTGAGATGATTACTGCTCCGTGTAACAACGTTCTGAAAACATTAAATGTCATTACTTATTTCTGCATGTCCAAAATGTAGACTTCAACATTTTTTCTCTGTAGACAAGTGTCACTTTTACTGCAATCTTCAGGCCAGATGTTCCTGGTCTAAGTGGTAACAGCTGCCATGCTGGCAGAAGAGGGGCTCTAGCGAAGTCACTTTCCAGGGGAGCCCTGAAGCCTGCGCTCTGCACAAACACCGGCATGACAGGGGAGCACCATACCTGGCCCTCCAGAGTTGCTTGGGAAACCACGGTGAAGGCTGGCCTCATGGGGCGGGAGTGCGGGGGCGTGGGCAGGTTTCCAAACCGCAGTGAAGTCTCCGTCTTCCTCTATAATGAGCCGAAGGCCCAGGGTTGGACGAACCCACCCTGCCTCCTTCTCTTCGGGCTTCCTTTCAAAGCAATGTTTGGAGTGCCATTGCCCATTATCCACGTCCTCATTTGTCTGGGGACCAAGTTGTTGCCCTGGCTTTCTGTCACCCTTGCCACAGCCTCCTATGATCTCACATTGACGTTCTATTGTTTCTGAATTTTGCTCAAGTTGCAGCCGGCTGGTAGCATTTATCTTCTCCCTTCCCTTGGGCCTTGGTGAATTCCTCAATAAGGTCCCATCTCCACACGTCAGCGTTTCCAGAAAACACAGGCACAGTTTGCTTCCCTCTTCATCTAAGAAGGAAGGTTTGCCTCAGCCAAAAAAATAACTCGTGCCTCTGCAGTTTCTGGCTTCCTGGCTGAAAAGTCTATTATCCAAGAATTCATCCCGTTGAGCAAGATTGAATGTTTTATAAGACACACAAATACACGAGCAGACACCCAGGCACAAACTCTCCATCCACCTAACACAATGTAGTTAGGAGCAACTTGCAGAAGGCCGCTTCCTCCAAGAGGTGGTCAGCTCATGTAGAATTGGGACTCTTCCTTAGGGGAATGAGGCCGACATTAGGCAGCAGTACATCACTCTGGTGTGGCTGGAGTCTGGCTCCCTGGGAAGTCTGTTTCTTTTTTTGGGGGCGGGTTACTCCTGGCTCTGCGCTCATGAATTACTCCTGGCACTGCGTGGGGGACCATATGGGATGCCGGGGATTGAACGCGGGTTGGCTTCATGCAAGGCAAATGCCCTACCCGCTGTGCTATCGCTCCGGCCCTCCCTGGAAGGCTGAAGTAGAAAGATCTACTGGGTCTGAGTCTGTGAGAGTCCATTGGTCAGCAGACATCCTCTGTCCAGGGTCTCCAAAACCAAGTGAAGGTTTAGGAATTGGTTTCTCCCAGGATCAAAGCTCTCAGTTCTGTGAAGAAACCAGATCTCCCTTAGAAAGATTAAGAAGAAACAGAAAGTCCTTGAAAAGGCCTCTGAATCACAAGGAACTGGTCTCTGATCTTGAGCTTGGATCCTTTGAATTTCTTGGTCGGATAAGCTGCTCAATTCTTGCAACTTCATCTGTAAAATGAGAGAAATACCTGTTCTGTGGTATCATTATGATGATGAAGAAGCAGATTTTTGTAAAGCTCTTAGCACAAATGGACAACTGTTGAATGCTCTTTCCTCTTCCCGACAGGATTAGAGTTTGGTCTCCTTATTTCTTGAACTAAGTGACTTTTCTTGGAAGACTCAATTTACAATCAGGGTAACTTTCCCACCCAAGGCTATGGACTGCCTGCTATTTCACCAGCATTGCTCAGTTCTGAGCTGTGCTTGATGACTCAGGTTGACGCTCTAGTCACTACAACTCTCTCCCCTGTCTTGCAGTTAGGAAATAAACAGGGGCCATAGTAGGACACTTGAAAGCAGGCTTTTGGCCATGTAGCCCTGGGATATCCTTTACTCAGCATAACCAGGTCCCTGATTTATTGTATCCCTGGAACTCACCTCATCATATCTGAGGACAACACCATCACCTTCTGGGCAGTGTGCTCTCTTTAGAGGGCTGAGTTCCCCAAACTTCAGGCAGTGCCTGATCAGCTAGTATCTAGATTCTGATCTGTCGGTCTTTGTTTCTTCATCTGTTACCTCTGTGCCTTACACAAGAGTCTTCTTTCAGATTCCCTCACCAATGTAACACACTGGCTCTACAGAACCGAAAGATGAAAGTAGAAAGGTGCTGCTGAAATGGAAAATGATGAGCAAGTGAGTAAGTGAATGGCAAACTAAATAAAGTATGCATGCTCAGAAAATGAAAAGTTGAACACAATTTAGCTTGGTAGTTCAGAGAGTTTTTCATATTATACTGAGTTTACTTGTGAATGGTTTCAACCTTCGCTAATGAGAAAATTGTTTAAATCTTTTCTAATGAGAAAGAACTCATGTAACAGAGAGTATATAAATTGATGAAGAATGATGTAAATATACCTAAGACACTCTAAGGTATAAATTCAAGAAGTGAAAATTATCTGAGAGAGAAAGAAATGGAAGGGAGAGAGAAAAAAGAGAGAAAGACAGAGGGAGACTGAATTAAAAACAAAGGGAAAAGCGCTGGCCCAAATAGATCCAGATTAGGACAGGAACTGTGTGTTTCAGGCTGTTCTGGCACTCCTGATTTCACTGGTTTCCCTGGTATCATGTCTTGTTTAGCATCAGAACCAAATACAATTGTCTTGGTTTCCATGACAAATTGTAAAGACACTTTAAATACAGTGGCCCTTCTTGATAGGCCAGGGGAATGGTGCTGATCTGCATGAGCGGGGTTGCTACTATTTCTCTTAGATCCTGAGTCATCCTTGTATTCTCTGCTGTGGAACAGGATGTTCTTCATGATTGTGTTGGCTTCTCATACACAGTTTAGAGTCAGATTACAAAGGAATTGCCAACACCATGCCTGTGGCCAACCCCAGTCCCCTGGGAATACCCAGGTGTAGCCTGTATGGCCTCCAGGCCCTACCATGGTAGCCCAGGTAACCCCTGGTACCATAGAGCCCAAGAAGCACTAAACCCTATGGTCCTCACATCAAAACAATGGCTCAGTAAAAGAAGAGTTACCTAGAGGAACTTTGGGTCTCCTGAGCACTGTTTGAGAGCCCATATCAAAGATAAGAATTTCACCCCAAGCTTTCTTATAATTCTATAAATTAACCCAGGAATGATGATATTTCCAATTTAGTGGGCTAGGAAAACAATATCCCACCTAGAATGCTTTAGATAAAAGACCATTTTAAGTTTTTTTCACCTTGAATTTATTTTCCAACACTATAGTTTCACTTCCAATGTCCAATAGAAAAGCAAGTGGGATCAATGGTACCTCAATGTCTTTGATCAAAATGTTCCTATTTCCTGAATTGGGAATATTCTTTCTTTCAATGACCTCTCAATTCTCCTCTATATGCTCATCATCACCACCATAGAATGCTTCACCAATACACTGACTTCTCCATTCCATATCATCTTTTTTTTTTCTTTTTTTGGGTCACACCCGGCGATGCTCAGGGGTACTCCTGGTTCTGCACTCAGGAATTATTCCTGGCAGTGCTCGGAGGACCATATGGGATGCTGGGGATCGAACCCGGGGCCGGCACGGGCCGGCCGCGTGCAAGGCAAACGCCCTACCCGCTGGGCTATCACTCCGGCCCCATTCCATAAAATCTTAACTCTTGGCACTTACCACATACAGGGTTTAGAGTCTTATATGATTGGCCCATATGCAACAGCAACTTGAAAAGCCTCTTTATATTATTAATTTGGCCACTTGGAAAGTTCATTGATAGAATTCATCTTTGAATCCCTCATATCACTTAATCTTATTCTACTCTGGTAACAAAAAATTCTGTTTAGTCACTTCACTGGGGTCAGGAAAATAAACATTTTTGTTACTGGATTTGGCATATCGAACACGCATCGGACAGCTTGCCAGGCTCTGCCATGCGGGCATTATATTCTCATTACTTTGTGGGGCTCTCTCAGAGGGTGTGGGTAGAATATTTGTGGTAATTTGGGGAGGTAAATCGCGCCGCTGGCGCGCCACTTGCAACGGGAAAGCTGGTTTCTGCTCTGCCAGGTGTACCTGTGTCTTAGGCTCAAGCATTCCTGGGCTTGAAATACTCTCCTCTGAAGGGCGGGTCTCTGCAGGGCGGGTCCTTGTAGGCTGGGTTTCTGACAAGCTGGGCTGGAGACTGGATTAATCTGTGGGCTGGAGACTGGATTAATATGCTGGGGGAGATCTTACCAGCTGCAGAGTGTGGATTTTGACACAGATTGCTGCCAGCAAGGTGTGGGGGGTTTCTCTGGGCTCCTCCGAGGCTCCATCGGGATGGTGGACTCGGGTCAGAAGTTGCTCTCGTGGTCCATGGAATGCAGGGGGTTCAACGGGGAAAGCTGGTTTCTGTTGATTCACTCCTGAATCAACCAGATGCCATTGGGCTACATTGGCAAGTGATAGGGTCCGATGGAAATGTTACTGGCGCCCGCTCGAGCAAATCGATGAATAACGGGATTCAAGTGATCAAGTGATCACTTCTCATGCATCCTCTGTTCTCCCCCTTCCCAGCTCACATGTGTACCATTTACTCTCTTGTACAATTATTCATGGTGTGTCCTCTACTTGGCATTCTTCTCCCCCACTCACTTGTCCCTCCAGACTTTTACTACAGAAGCTTCCTCAGATAGCCCAGGCCAAGGCAAGTATCCTTCCTCTGTACTATATCATACCCTGACTCATTGCTCTGAAATCACCTCTCATATGCCTGTCTCTTCTGATGGTCTTATCCGTGAGCACCAAGGATAAATGATGTGTCTTGTATAGAGTATCCTTGTACTCTGAGGATGTAACCCAATGCCTGTCCACATAGGAGACACTTGATAAATGCATGTAGACCTAAATTTAATACACTTTTGCTGAATGATTGAATGACAGTGAAGCAGCAAATCCATGAGCTGCCATTTTCTCCCCTGGACACATATTTATCTCCTTCTTTCCTTGCCAAAACCCCAATGATTGCTTCACTACGCTGTATAATCTTCCTGTCAGGTCTCTGACACACAAAACACATGTAATCATTCCATTATGAGGGCTGGCACTAAGTTTAAGCTGAGTGTGCAGATTTATTAGGTCTTGTACCAGGAAACCCATGAGGCAGAGAGTTTAGGAGGATTTCCAAAGGGGATGTAAAATGTCCACAAGCCCTTGTACTTCAAGGCAATTCTATGCTCCTGTGGGGGCCCCAACTGTCTTTGTAGATTGGGTTTCTCCACTTTCTTTTGAGATATGCAGGCAGGTTACTGCTGTGGATTGACATAGATAGGGAAGGGAGTGTTGATGGCAATGAGTACCATTGCATTCTCCCCTGCATAATATTTAGGCTGCACGGCTGGCTCACCATTGCTGTAGAAGGGAAGGCTGCACACATTTACGTTGTCCACTTGCTTGAAAGCACATTTTTTGCACAGCTAGCTAATTTGTTCTGCTTCTGTAACTGTGTGTTTTTCTTATTGGAAAGAAAAGGTACTGGGTGTAGTTGACAAGATTTCCCAGTGGGTATTCAAACATTCTCCACATGTTTGCTGTCACTATTACCCCAAACTGTCGTTTCTAAACCCTCTTCAAACTTCAAGGCTCAATTTCTATCTCACCTCCTCTAAAAAGCTTTGCTACCACTTTGTCTTCTCGAACTCATAAGGCTCTTAGTGTAGCACTTCATTACCCTGTCTTAATAGGATGTTTTAGTGCACAGAGCCTGGAGCTGGGCTTGTGAAGCTCAACACTCATTCCAAGTCCCTCTATGGTGTTGACTGAATCACTTCACAACTGTGAGTTTTTCTACCTTAATGTTCCTTGTTCCCTTTCTCCTCTTTCCCCTCTTGCATTTTTATTCCTATCTCTCTTTTCTTCTTCTTTACTGTTCACATATTTTTTGGTGGTGGGGCAAGGGTGGAGTGTGGTGAGGGTAGGACCTCTCAAGTTGCCCAGGAGGCCTGAGAGCCACTCCAGAGATTCTTGGTTCAATTTTGTGATCTGACAGTTGCTCATCCCTGCAGTACAGGCAGCCAATAGGCTGCATTGACAGTGCTCAGGAGTGCATTGTTTGGGATTAAGTTTGGGATTGTTCCATGGGATCACTTGATCTACTTCCTGTAGATCATCGATTACTCCAGCAGGCACCAGTAACATCTTAATATGTCCTGGCACATGCGAGATAGCCCAAGGGCATCTGCCTGCTCCAGGAACATAAAGAGCCTCAAACCATTCCATCAGGTCATGGGAATGAGGTCTATAGTTGTTACTGGTATTTGGCATATCAAATACAACACGGGTAGCTTGCCAGGCTCTGCTGTGCGGGTGGGAGACTCTTGTAGTCACCTCAAAACTCGAGCATTTAAAAGAATAACAAAAAAAAAAGACACATCGGAAATGATGTCAGACTAGAACTCACCATTGAATATACACAAGGAGACTTACATGATAAACCCTGAATGTCTGTAGGGCAAGCCACAATATATAAAAGAAGAGAGAGAGAGAGAGAGAGAGAGAGAGAGAGAGAGAGAGAGAGAGAGAGAAGGTGCCTTCTATAGAGGCAGGCTGGGGTGGGTCTGAGGGAATGTGGGGACACTGGTGATAGGAATGGGGCACTGGTGATGGGAGTAGGGGATGGGTGCTGGAACACCCTTGTAATTGGTATTACAAGAACCAATTATGGTATAATAAAAAATATTTAAAAAAAAAACCTCGAGCATTTATTGATGAACCGGCGTGGTGCAACTGCGGCCGTGCAAGCCGGACTGTGATCAGCTCTCCTGCTGGGTGGAATTCTGACGAGAGGGAGTCCGGATGTGGAAAATAGTGGCCCTCATTCTCATGGTGTGGGGGTTCCTCTGGCTTCCTGCGAGGTTCTGCTGGGGTGGCGAGTCAGGGCTAGAACCCGCTATCCCTCCCGGACGCCTGGTGATCAGCTGGGCACAGGGAGAGCAAGTAGCAGCTCTGCCCATGTGTGTGAGTCTCTAGCGAGAGTCACACCTATCACAAAGCTGCTCTCCAGGGCGACGGGGCTACAGTGTGTCCTCAACAGCAGGCTGACCCGAGACCTCACCCCTAAACAGGAAGGGACAGACCCATGACCACTATGCGAGCTGGCTGTGACCGAAAGCCAGCTCTCAGGCAAGACGCGAGCAGGGCTGGGGCGGAGGAAACTGTGGTAGGCCCGCAGGAAGCGGGTGGGACCTTCGCTACAACAAAAAAGGGTCCAAGTTTTACAGAACTGACTGGGGCCTTTACACTGACAGGCGGGACTGGGACTCCTCCCGCCAGTTACAGAAGAGAAGAGCCCGGCCAGGACTGCAGCGTCCCTCCAGGAGTAGCAGTGGGATTTCCAATAAATTTGGGGTTGTTCCAGCTAGTTGAGATATCTCCCTGTCTGATCCTCCTTTATTTTTATTTATTTATTTATTTATTTATTTTTGCTTTTTGGGCTACACCGGCAATGCTCAGGGGTTTCTCCTGGCTCTGCACTCCGAATTATTCCTGGCGATGCTTGGGGGACCATATGGGATGCCGGGGATCGAACCCGGGCCGGCATGGGCCTGCAGCGTGCAAAGCAAACGCACTACCCGCTGGGCTATCCCTCCGGCCCTGATCCTCCTTTATATTTTTTGTTCTAAGTTTTTTCTTTGCTTCTTCCTCCTTTTGTGTCTTCCTCTTCTGTAAATAAGACATCTTCCCTGCCTTCCATGTAATATTTTTTTGTGCAGAGAATCTAATGTCTTGAATGTGAAAATGGTGAAGACTTTAGAGCGAGTAAGAAGCAAATGTGGGCACCAAAAAGCAAGGATTTTATTCCCTTTTATGGCACAGAGTGAGAGTGCTGGTAGAATGATGTGGCAACAAAACGGCAAAAAGGGGCAACCACTGGCTGTAAAAGGACAAAAAATTGGGGGGACAAATGGATTCCAGAGGTGGAATTCAATTTTAAGTGCAATGATTAGTCAACTCTGAATCACTTCTTGATGGCCTAAACTCAAAGAACAAACTTCCAGCTGCGAGGACAAGCTCCAGAGACACAGTGGGGAAGGTGGACCCATCATTACTGAAGTTTCTACCCTACCATGGGAGATCAACCAATGGGTAGGCTTAGCAGTGCAGAGTACTGGGCATACAGAAGAGGGAACACAGCATGTTCTTGAAGAACACAGAAGAACACACATTTGTTTTTGAAGGAACAGAGAATGCTCTCAGAGGACACAGGATGAGCAAATCATTTGGTTTTTTGGAGTCAAGGAGAGTTTCCCTGGAAGGTGGCAGCAGACTCTCAATGTGCATTATAAGGAAGGAAGAAGTAATAGAGTCCTCTATTTACCAGACTGTCCAGAGGGCGACTTATCAAGAAGCTGATAAAGCTTCAACTCTCTTCCCAGACGTTTCCAAGACTCTAGCAGAAGTTTTGACGTTTATTATATGTGGCGTCTTATTTTTTTAGTTTGACTAAAGCAAACTATTTAGTGACTTAACTGTCTCCATTCTGACTTCTTTACAGTTACACCATACTTTGTGCAGGCTTCCAGGAAGACACCTATATCCATGCTACAGAACAGCTGGGCACTGGAATACTAAGAGATGCTATGAGAACATGTATATATTCAGAGAGTCCCAGGATACATACAAGTCCCAGGATACAAGTGTGTGCATATTATATATAATATATATTATATATATTATATATAATATGCACACACTTATTATATAACATGATACAGGAAACCAATCTGTAGGAAATTCAACTTTAACCTCTTAACATGATACACTTACTAGAGGTTTTCCTAAATCTTAAAATTTAATAGTGTCGCCAAAATTAAATTATAAACCATCCAGCATTCTTCCCATTACCTGTGGGAGACATGTTCCAAGACACCAGTGGAAACCTAAATTGTAAATACTAATTAGTTATATACAAGCATGTATTTCATTTTGCCAACCCAGCAGGGCTCATAACTTACTCTTTGCTATGTGCTCAGGGATTTCTCCTGGCAGGCTCTGGGGATCAAATGGGGTGCCAGGGATGGAATCTGGGTTGGCTGCTTGCAGGGCAAGCTTTTTATACTCATTGTAGTATTGTTCCTGCCTCCAGGCTGTGTATTTCTTATACAAACACACCTATGGTAACATTTGATTCATAAATGAGGCATAGTAAGAGATAAACATTGATAAATATATATTAGAGAAGTTATAATAATATATCATAAAAGCTGGGGCACAGGAAGAAAGTTGAGAACAGTTGTGGAGGGAAGTTGATACTAGTGTTGGGATTCGTGCTAGAACATTGTATGCCTAAAACTCAACTATCAATAACTTTTAAAATAACAACTGTAGTAAAATAAAAAGTTTAAAAATAGAAGACTTTTTGTGACTTTTTTTTTTTATTATTATTATACCACCGTGAAACATACAATTACAAAGGTGTTCATAATTGGTTCTTGGTAATACAGTATACCAGCACCCATCCCTCCACCAGTGCCCCATTTCCACCACCAATGTACCCCAACTCCTCCCACCCACCTCCATGCTGCCTTAATAGCAGGTACCCCAGTTTCCTCTCTCTCTCTGTCTCTCTCTCAGAGTGCTTTTTGTTCTCAAATTAAAGTCAAGGAACGTCATGTTGTCCTAAGTCTAGTCTACCCTGGTGAACCAAGAGAGTTGTCAGTGTAACTCATTTTGGTGACAGTTTCACCAGAAATGATCATATGTTGCTGACTGTACAGACCAGTGCCCAAGCCATGTATGCATCTTGTGGCCTCAGTGCCTCTGACTAGTAGCCACTGGCTTTCTGACCCAGGAGTTGATCCTTAAGAGTTAGAGTAGTATCTAGGAAGGGTTGTGTCTACCCAAATGGCCTGTGGCCAAAGGCTAAGCTGCAAAACTGGAAGAACTATGGAGTGTGTATGCTTCCAGGACACTGGATGTCAGTGAAGTTTTGGGCCTAGTGGCTCCAAGTGGAATTGGGAAGAGAGGGAAGGCCCAGGATAAAATGGGAATGGTATAGGACATCTCACAGGCAGAAGAGCAATGCTTGTTAAAGGCAGGCAGAAGATACCTAAGAACATTCCAAACCACATCTAAGTGACAAAGAAGTGAGGGTTGAGCAGTATTTGGCAAGGCTGTACAACACCTACTGTGAGACCTATGGGAAGAAGAGTGTCAACACAGAATCATCAAATATGCAGACCAAGCACAAACACTCAGGAAAGAATGAGGGAGCTATAAGAGAGAAGCAGAAGCTGGCAAGCTTCTGTTCCTGCTAGGAATGGTGACCATGCAAAGAATGAGGTTTTTGTTCTTGTTTTTTTTATTTTTTTTATTTATTTATTTATTTATTTATTTATTTATTTATTTATTTATTTATTTTTGCTTTTTGGGTCACACCCGGCGATGCTCAGGGGTTTCTCCTGGCTCTGCACTCAGGAATTACTCCTGGCAGTGCTCAGGGGACCATATGGGATGCCGGGAATCGAACCCAGGCCGGCACAGGCTGGCCGCGCAAGGCAAACGCCCTACCCGCTGGGCTATCGCTCCGCCCCTGTTCTTGTTTTATTTCCTTTTTCAGTAAATACCTAAACTGTACTCTGGACCCTGATAGACTAGAATAAGACTTCTGTGTTAGTCAGTGTTCTCCAGAAAATCAGAATAGATCTCTCTCTCT
The DNA here is from genome assembly GCA_021461705.1 of Cryptotis parvus. NCBI lineage: Eukaryota > Metazoa > Chordata > Mammalia > Eulipotyphla > Soricidae > Cryptotis > Cryptotis parvus. Next base: position 74,455 of record JAJIBD010008008.1, read on the forward strand.
CTCTCTCTCTCTCTCTCTCTCTCTCTCTCTCTCTCTGTAATTGTGGCTACTCAGATTACAGAAGCTACAGAAGCTGCTTTGCCAGATACTGATCAACCCTCACTTCATCATGGTATGCAATTTTCAAGCTATTGGTCAGGCAAGCAGATGAGCATTTAATCTGAGTACCAAGTCCTGAGAACCAGGTGCCTGGAAGAAGCAAGTTCCAGTGAGAAATCTGCCACACTTAGAAATCCAAGAAATGAAGTTTCAGTTGAAGTCCAATGGCAGGAATTTACAAACTCCCCAACTCAAATGAGCAGGGTTCCTTCCTGCTCAGCATTTCTGATCCATTCAGATCTTTTTCACCTGATTGGATGATATTGCATCAGGGAGGGTAGTCTGCTTTATTTGGATAATTCACCCAAATTCTAGTCTTTCCTGGAAAATCCTCAAGATACTCTCCACATCATGTTTGAACAGATATTTGAACACCGAGTTGCAGCACAAACTTACCATCCTTGGTTTTCCTAGTCTTTCTGATACAGAGCGCTGTCACTGGTGTGAGGTATTTCATTGTCACTTTGACTTGCAGTTCCATGATAATAGATGATTATTTTTATATATGTCTATAGGCCATTCAAATGTCCTTTCAGAAAGTGTTTGTTCATCTCTTCTCTGGATATTTTTGATGTGGTTGTTGGCAGAGATGTGGTGGAAAAGGAACCTTTATTCATCATCTGTTGGAATGTTGTCTGGGGCAACTTTTATGTGAAACAGTGTGGATATTGCTCCAAAAAGTCAATTCTACTTGATCATCTACCATAATCCCCTCCAAAAAGCCCAAATATCAATTAAAATGATGTAAACATATCTATACCCTCTCCAATGCTCTGTACAATACCTACTATAGGGAATTACCGCAAATTTTCATAGACAGATTAATTACTAAGGGAATTGAAGTACACATACACGGAATACTTCTCAGCTATAAGAAAAGGCTGTTGCCAGTGGACATTATGCTTAATGAAGTTAGTCATAGAGAGGACAAATCCCAAATGATCTCACATATCTGTGGTACACAGAGGAACAAGCTGAGGAAACAAACAGTATAGAACAATGACAAATTTTTTGGTCTTGAATTATAAAACATATCACTATTCAGTATTACTGTCTTCCCGTTCATCATCGATTTGCTCGAGCGGGCCCCAGTAACATCTCCATATGTCCATCAGACTCCTAGGGCCGCTGCACTGCTCTGGATTGCCTCCCGCAAATCACTCAGATAAGGGGTAGTCTAAATGTGGCAGTTTATCCGACCATGTATGCTGTACTAGCTGGTATAAATATTCTCCCATGCTACCACAATCATCGGGACTAGCTAGATCTTACCAGCATATTAGCCTGGCCACGTAGGACACCTAAGTAATTAGCCAGAGAGAAATGCTGTTTGCTTCCAAGCAAACAAGCATGGCTCCCTGATATACTCAAAGGCAACTAAAATATAAAACTACAATGAAGTAGAGGAGACTTGTGAAGGCTTGGAGAAATATTTAACTGGCATTGGTATTGGTCAGGTACAGAGACATGCCATCTCAGAAACCCCCTTCTCTACACTACAAAAGCATTCCCTAAGCAGATTTCGGCTCAAAACATTAGCACAGTAAAGGCCCTAGGTGAGGTGCAGGGAGGGATTACCTAAGGGCATTGGACCCTCCCTGCTTTCCATAACAGTGGGAGGAAGGTCTGAGTTACAGGGATATAAACTAGCCGGTTCCGCCTCGCTTCCTTCTTCCTTGGGATCTCTTCCTTGTGGCGTTCATTCCCCTTGGAAGCTTTTACACGTGGTGGTCGCCATCTTGGCCTACGTGGCTGGGGTTCTAGCCTGGAATCCTAAGCATCGGTTTTTCCTTTTGCTGATTTGTATGCCTGAACCTGTGATAAGTAAAGCCTTTTAAAACTGCATCGTTCCTGAGTTTCATCTGTTCCTCGCCGCGGAGGTCTTCCCGTCACTGTCGGGAACCCGGAGCGCCCGACACTATCTCATGCTAGTAGAGCCCAAGGACATCTGCTTGCTCCAGGAACATAAAGAGCCTCAATTCATTCAGGAATGAGGTCTATAATTGTTACTGGTATTTGGCATATCAAATACAACACGGTAGCTTGCCAGGCTCTGCCGTGCAGGTAGAATCACTATTCAGTAGGGGAGGTAATAAAGAGATGAGTTAAAAGTAATATATGGGTAGTGGTAAAGAATCTTGGGAAATTTGGCGGTGGTGAATAATAGTAACTTTGTATTCCAAAATCATAAATGTTGATGCTATTGACACCACATTACCACATACCATAACTATAATAACAATAATAATAAAACACTAGCCACCAAAGCCATTTATTGCTTTTGTCACATCTTCTAGAAAGTCTTCATAGAGAAAGAAAATGAAAAATATTGCAAAAGTCCCATTGATAATGAATAGGCAGTTTATTCTGCCCTTCCCTTTTGTAAAAATAATCATGAGTGAAGACGGAAATTGGGCTTGAATAGGAATTACTTCCAGGATATTTTGTATCCCAGACACATGATTCACTCTACTCTCTAAGAAAGGATGGTCTTCTTCTTCTAGAATATCCTAGAACTCATTCTGCAAAGGGTGTATAAAATACACCTGCCTTTTCACATAAACCCTAAAACATCTAGATTAATTTTTCTTCTCTTGCAAAGTGCTCAAGTGCTAAGGGCTTACTGTGTTCAATGATCAATGCTGGAAGGACTTGGGAGACCAGAGGTGGTGCCAGAGATGGGACCTGAATTTGCTGTATACAGGGCAAGCACCTTACCTGTTATAGTTTCTCTCTGGCCCTCCAAAAGCTGGTTTCTACAACAGGAATAAAATAAATTCATGAATCTATCACAAAAGTAATCATTTTGTGATAAAGTAGGGCTTGGTATCCCATCACACCAGTATTACATAAGTCTGTATCCCTGCACAACGAGAAGAGATTCAAAGTTCACAAAATTCAAGAATATACTTTGTGGATAAATATTAACTATTTTAACTAAGTGGTTGTATCTCATGACATAAATTTTAAAATATCTTTATAGTAACAATTTGGATTTTTCTGACAAATCTATGGCTTTGTAGCTACATAAAATATAAGCCATTTATAGAAATATGACTAACATTAAATCTTTTAAAATCTTATTTTTATTGTGGATGTGTTAAAACAACAGCTTACAACAAGAAAATTGTGATAAGACTTCTTGCTTCTGGATATTTATTCTAGATGTTACATTAAAATATTAGAGCCAGGCCTGGAGCGATAGTACAGCAGGTAGGGCACTTGCCTTGCATGCGCCTGACCTGAGTTCAATTTTCCAGGCATCCCATATGGTTCCCCAGGCACTACCAGGATTAATGCCTGAGTGTACAGCCAGGAATAACCCCTGAGCATTGCTGTGTGTGACCCCACCAAAAAAAATAGAGCCATGCTACAAGTGCTTGCCCTATGTTTACTAGAAGAAAATGTAGGATGAATAATGAACTTGTGGGTCATGACCTACAAAAGAGTTACCAATTTATACATCTATACAATGGAATACTATGCAGCCACAAGGAAAGCGAAGTCATGAAATTTGCTTCTAAATGCATGGACATGAAGAGTATCATGCTCAGTGAAATAAGTAGAATGAGAGGGAAAAACTTAGAATGACTGAACTCATTTGCAGAATATGAGAAAACAGTATTAGACTAATACCTAAAGGCAGTAGAAATAAGGGCCAGGATGACTTGGATGACTTGGATGGCCATGGATAGAAGCTTGTTGCAAGTATGTGGGGGACAGAGGACAGTTAGGATAGAGAAGGCATCAATATGATAGAACAATAATAGTTGGAAATGATACTGTGGATAAGAACTAATGTAAGTGTGTGCTAAAAGTAGGTAAAGAAATATACATGATAACCTTTTAATATCCGTATTGCAAACCAGAATTCCCCCAAAGGGTGGGTGGAGGGGGAGAGAGAGAGAGAGAAGAAAAGTGTAGAAAAGTGTGTATAGAGACAGGTGGGGGTTGGGGGCTGGGAGGAAGGATAACTTGGGATATTGGTGATGGAAAATGTACACTGGGGAAGGGATGGATGTTGGAGCGTTGTATGACTGAAACTCAATCATGAACAACTTCGTAACTGAGTGTTTCATAGTGATTCAATTAAAAATAATTAATTAAGATTTTTTAAAAGTTACCAACTTAAATTCTTATGTTGGGATTCAGATCAGAAAAAATCAGACTCTGGATTCTTCATGAAGCAAGAGTTGGGCAATAGTGAACTGCCTTTAAGACCGCATCTGGGCACTTAAACTTTCAAGAGCACAAAAAGAAATTATGTAGAGATTCTTCCAAATGGAATAATAGATATTTGGTTTCCAAAATGACTCTTTCCAGTGTAGGTAGACACTTACTCAGCTCTTGGAATGATGGGTAAAAGCATCATGTGCCTCTTCTGAGAGCTTGCTCCTGTCTACAAGGCGCTATGTTCGCCAACAGCATGGGAAAGAATGGCATCTGGATTCCAAATGGCCTTGGTCCGAAGCATTGTCTACTCCCGGTTGGTCTGTTTCTTGCTCAGCAGCCTGACTGGTTGGTGGCCTGCATTCCTGATATCATTCTGTTCATGTACTCCAAGAGCTGACTTTTGTGAGTCTGCCCTGCAGCTGTCTGCAAGTGACCCTCCTCTGGCATAGTCTGCTTTTTAGCCTCTCATAAACCCAACTTCTCTGACGGAGGCTCTGATTCCTGACAGTGCAACACCACTCTGGAGCTGGGATCCCAAAGTATTGTTTTATCAAGAAGAACCGCCAGGGGCCGGGAGCGATAGCACAGAGGGTAGGGCATTTGAGCTGTATGCGGCCCACCCGGGTTTGATTCCCGGTATCCCATATGGTCCCCTGAGCACGTCAGGAGTAATTCCTGAGTGCAGAGCCAGGAGTAACCTCTGAGCATTGCTGGGTGTGACCCAAAAGGCAAAAAAAAAAAGAAGGAAGGAAGGACGGAAGGCAGGAAGGCAGGAAGGCAGGAAGGCAGGAAGGAAGGAAGGAAGGAAGGAAGGAAGGAAGGAAGGAAGGAAGGAAGGAAGGAAGGAAGGAAGGAAGGAAGGAAGGAAGGAAGGAAGGAAGGAAGGAAGGAAGGGAGGGAAGGGAGGGAAGGGAGGGAGGGAGGGAGGGAGGGAGGGAGGGGAGGGAGGGAGGAAGGGAGGAAGGAAGGAAGGGAGGAAGGGAGGGAGGGAGGAAGGAAGGAAGGAAAGGAAGGAAAGAAAGAGGGAGGGAGGGAGGAAGGGAGAGAAGGAAGGAAGGGAAAAAGAGAAAGAAAAAAAGAAGAATTATAGACTTTCCTTGTTTCCATATTTCTCATAATGACAGGAACACTACTTTACTACTGCCTGGGACTGCTCAGGTGAGAGCATTTGGGTACTTCCTGGCTACTTTCTTATGTGATGGAGGTCACAGAATGGAAAGGAGAAAATTAACTAATCACTTGAAAAATGCACTGGTAGATGGTTCCCGTCTACGCAACTTGGGGAACTTTACTAAATGTAAAGTCTCAGACCATCAGACATTGATAGGAATTGTTCAGATTCTATTAATGTCCTAAATATCCAGAGTCTCTCTCTCTCCTTTCTCTTGCTTTCTCTTCTCTTTCTCATATTTGAGCCACTTCTGGAGGTGCTCAGGGCTTACTCCTGACTGAGCTCAGGGATCACTGCTACCAGGCTAGGAGGACCGTATGTGGTCTAGACAAGAAGGACTACTTGGAGTAATGAGGATTGAAGCCAGGTCAGCTGCATGCAAAACAAGCACCCTGCCTGCTATACTACCTCTCTGGCCCCACAAGTACCAACATTACTAAAGTTAGGAGACTAGAGATTGACTAACCAGGTATCAGCATTGTGATTTCTGTCATTTCTGCCCAAATGCTGACTAAGCCCCAATGAATCACAACATCTCAGTTAGCCTTTCTACCTGACTTATTGCACATTCTAAGGGAGATATTCTCCTATTTATAAAAATAGTCTTGAAATCATTTACAGAGGGTTCAGAAAATATGCTTCAAAAGGTTCTAAAACATATTTTCTACAGTAAAAAGAGTCAAACCCACAAATCCATCACAAATGTAATGATTCTGTATTTTTATTTTTTTCTTTCTTTTGTTGTTTAGTTTTTGGGCCATAGTTGGCTGTGCTCAGGGATGGCTCCTGGTGGGCTTAGGGACCATACAGAGTGCTGGGAACCAAACCCAGGTAGATCACATGCAAGGTGGCGACCTACATGCTTTACTCTCTCCTCAATCATTTAAATCATTCTGTTCTTAAGTGCATTCTGGGATCCACACAGAATAGTGTTATCTAGGCCTAGATCCCTGCACCAGGAGAAAAAATTCAAAGAATATGTCTTAGGGAAATGTTATAAACCTACTATGAGCACACATTCTTGGTCCTGGCTAACATGTCACTTTTTCCAAGAATTTGAGTACTGTTGTCTGATTTCTCCACTGGGTAATTTCCTCAGTGTAAGGTTCTGCCATGCAGCAGGTGGAGAAGTAGATGACTGACGTCCAGGCTAGGAAGGGACACATAGGGACATTACTCATGTAAAAACCACAGGCAGTAGACATCTCTAGTTTGTTTTTAGCCCCCTTTCTTTTAATAACTATGTTTATATTTCTAATATGTGAAATGGTTAACTCTGTAGGAGAGTCAGAGACGGTACCTAATCCCAGCTTGAGGCAATTACTTTAACATGAATTTAAAATAAAATTAAAGTTAACAGTTTAAACTGATGTTTGAGGGCTTTAAAAGATTTAGTTTCCTTTGGAACCACTGTGTTATTTGATCCAGTACAATCTTTTTGAGCTCCATGCATAACATCTTTACCCAAGTACCATTACTACTAGATTAGGTCCATAGGTTGAGTTACAAATGTCTAAAAATCTTAAAATTATTAAGCTCAGATTATAGTGTTCAAAGACTATGGTGTTATTTTAGTCTCCTACCATATCCTCCATTTACTATAAACTTGTTATATTGGCATTCAAATAGAATGTCATAAAGCAAGTATGTAAGGAGGTGTTTGGGGTTTGTTTCAGGCTCCTGTGAGCCAAGTTTGCATGGCAACCAAGATGTATAACAGAAACACTCAAATGATCTTTGTGAAAAAAATGCTGAGCAGAACTCAAGAGCAGGACAACTTCTGAGTCGAGGCAGACTAGCAGAGCTGGTACGCAGTCACAGAGCATCTAGGTAAGGACAGCCTGTCACAGAATGTTGTCTCAGTGGTGTTCTAAATACCCTATGCTACAGCTGCTAGGGCTAGCATTTCAGGGGCCAAGCCCTGAGAGATGTAGCTTCATGGAATTTGCAGATGTTACAGTTGGAAGGACTCTCTGCTACCACCTTAAGCAAATCGATTGTTTTATAGGTGAGAAAGTGGTAAAACAAAGACAGCTACGATTTGTCTACATTCTCCAAGGCCTGCTTGTATACTCAGTCACAGCACATAAATACACTCTTACCACATTCTGTATTGCAGTGAATTCTCCTTTGTTTTCCATTGGGATACCAATCGCAAACGTTCTGATTTAGAATTTAAAGAACAAGTGTGGGTGCAAAGGCCTAGATTTGGATGTTGTGAAAACATTGCTTTAGACAAAACTTGCTGGGCTTGGGCTGGCGACACAGCTCAAAGCGTGCATGCTGCATCTGCAGAGGGCCTCCTGTTCAATTCACCTCCAAAGCATAGAAGCCTATAGGACATGTCCTCCTAAAGTACTGACTCTGGAGCACTCCCAAGCACTTGAGGTCTTTAGCACTACTGGGGAGGGCCCCCAAACAAAACAAAACTCTTTCTGGGATTCTCAGATCAGTCTGCTCAGATCTTTCTCTAGAAAGCTCATCTCATGAAACCAGGTTAACTTTGGTTGACCTGAGAAGGGATTTGAGCTGAATTAGCAAAGCTGCAGCAAAGAAGAGAGGAGACAAGATGTTCCTTGAAGTTTCAGTGTTTTCTGGAAACTAGAGGCAGGTGAAATAGCGGTTATTTGGCTCATGGCTTCCTCAAAGCAGGGTGACGGAGTAATTCAAACATTGGAAATTTATAAAAAGCTTTATCCAAAGAGGACGCAACACTGTGAACAACATAGAACTGTCCACCTGCTTCTCAATATTCTGACAGCTCCAAGGTGACACCTGACACCACGAAGGGGTGGACTGATAATAGCCTCTGCTAAATATCGCCTTATAGTTGGTGAAGGACAGGTGGGCAGTGTGAATGCTTTCCCGGCTTCTGCTGCGTCTTCCAGTATTTCTGTTCTTCCGTCCTTGAGGTCTTCTTTTATCGCTTCTCTGCACCGTTTAGCAAGCTTGGACGTTAGCATTTGGTCTCCTGAGGCTCGTGCCTTGCCACGTTGGCAAATGAGCTCAAGAGTTTCTGAAGACAAGCGTCCTTTTGTGTCTTTCTATCAACATTCTTCGCACAATCATGGAGGTGTTGAACCAGTCGGCTGTATTCTTCATTGATGTCATCAATGATGCTATCTTCCCATGTTGCTGCAATGGTGCCAAAGAGTTCCCAGTTGGTGGTCGTTCTGGGAGTTCTCTTCTTAAACTTTGCAGCCTTTTCTCCCCGTTGCGGGAAGTAGACCCGCATAAGACAAAGATGACTGCCCTCCGACGCCCTGATAGATCTATCACATCTTCCAGAAAGGCAATGGAGAAGATTATCCAGGACTTCTACTCAAATCTCGTTGATAGCCACATTCACCTGCCCACATACCCAATTCCACAGGATGGATATGTCATTCCCAACGTTCTCCCTTCTGAAATTCGACATGCCATCTCTTCGGTAAAGAAGGGAACAGCACCAGGCCCAGACAAAAGTCAGACCCGAACACCTGAAGAATCTGCTGTTGGTACTCATCAATACACTAGCTCGGCTCTTCACACGCTACCTGTCCGAATGCAAGGTGCCCTCCCAATGGAAAACCAGCAGGACAGTTCTACTGTTCAAGAAGGGAGACATTCAAGACATCGGCAACTATCGCCCCATCTGCCTGTTGTCTGTCATCTACAAGCTGTTTACACGAGTCATCCTGAACAGGATTGGCAGAAGGCTAGATGAAGGACAACCATTTGAGCAAGCAGGCTTCGGAAAGGATTCAGCACAATCGACCATATCCATACAGTAACCAAGCTCATCGAGGTTTGTAGGGAGTACAAGATGCCTCTGTGTCTCACGTTCATTGATTTACAGAAAGCCTTTGATTCTGTGGAGACTGAAGCAGTCATCGAAGCCCTAGCCAAACAGGGTGTTCAAACCCAATACATCAAGATCCTTCATGAGCTGTATTAAGGATTCACCACCAGGATCTCACCATTCTACAAAGAAGTGATCATTAATGTGAAAAGAGGGGTTCGACAGGGTGATACCATTTCACCAAAACTCTTCAGCGCCACCCTCGAGAACATCATGCAACAATTAGAATGGGAAGGAATGGGAGTGAAGATAGATGGTCGGCAACTACACCACCTCTGCTTCTCTGATGACATCGTTCTAATAACACCAAACATTAGCCAAGCGGCACAAATGCTGGCTGACTTCGACCGAGAATGTGGAAAGATAGGTCTACAGCTGAATCTAAAGAAAACAATGTTCATGAAGAATGAACTAGTTCCAGAGGCCCCATTAACTCTCAATGGAACAAACATCTCTGAATGCAGCAGTTATGTGTACCTAGGTCGAGAAGTGAACATGATGAACGACCTAAAACCTGAGCTGCACAGGGGGAAGAGAGCAGCATGGAATGCCTTCAAAAGCATCGAAGAAATAGCTAAAAGGACAAAGAACCTCCGGCTCCGGGCACATCTCTTTGACTCTACCGTTCTCCCTGCATTAACATATGCCTCAGAGACCTGGGCCCTATGAAAGCAGGATGAGAATGCTATTCGGGTCTCCTAGAGAGGAATCCAAAGAGCTATGCTTGAAATATCACGCCTCACTCAAGTGAGAGAAGGAATCGGAGTTCTGACCTCCTTTGCTATTCCAGAATCAAGGACACTGTCTCGTTTGCCAAGGCATCGAAAATCAGATGGGCTGGACATGTAATGTGATTTGGAGACAACCGCTGGACTAGAGCCATTACTGACTGGATCCCACGGGATATCCAATGATCACGTGGCCGCCCGCCCACAAGATGGTCAGACTTCCTTGTCATGACCCTGAAGGAACGGTTTGAGGCTCTTCATATTCCTGAATCAACCAGATGCCATTGGGCTACATTGGCACATGATAGGGTCCAATGGAAATGTTACTGGCGCCCGCTCGAGCAAATCGATGAATAACGGGATTCAAGTGATCAAGTGATCAAATATCGCCTCCACTGACCAGGATCTCTGGGTCTATACAATAGAACATTAAGAGAAACAAGGAAATGCATATTTGGCAGTACTAGTAGATGATACTTCATTATATAAGAATCTCTAGTTAGAAAATAATCCATATAAGGGCCAGATAGATAGCTCATGGGGTAAAGTTCTTGCCTTGTAGGATAACCCTATTTTTATTTTCCCAACATTGCTTATTGTTTCCTGGTGCACAACCAGGAGTTGTTCCTGAGTGCAGAGAGGTTTAAGTCCTGAATGCAACAGGGTGTGTCCCGCAACATACAACAAACAATAAGAGGAAACCCATATGGATATCTCTTCAGCTTAAAATAAAATTAACAGTTTCTCATAGCCCTCCCTGCTGTATTTGAAGTTTTAATTCAAAACGGATGTTCTGTAATCCCATTCCTTCCCCATGGTTTCCAGAAGCCTAGGAATGGTGAGTTTTTGAGGGCTTTATTTTCTGTAGTTGAATAACCGTGACACTGTGAAATACACAGTTTTTCATGATTAGGTTTCAGTTGTAGAATGTTTCAACACATCCCTTCACCAGTGTACATTTCCCAACACCAACGTCCCAGGTCCCAGTATCCCTCCCACGATGCCCCCACTGCCCATGCCTGCCCCTATGTCAGGCACTTTTATTCTCTCTCTCTCTCTCTCTCTGACTCTCCCCCTCTTTACTTTTGGTCATTATGTTCTGCAATACACATGCTGCTTACATGGCCATCATGTTTGGTCCTTTACCTGCTTTCAGCATACATAATGGTGAGATTCTTTCAATTTCCAAATTTTATATATGATAGGATTCTTTTTAATTTCCCAATAAGCTCCTATTCTGCAGTGACTTGACCTCATGCATCATTAGGATTAAATGAGAATTTCTGTTTCCTAGTTTTATGTTTTTATATGAAATAGCTTCCATCATAGTAACATTCTGGGCCTCTGCACTTTCCTTATTCCTCCCTTCTCATGCATGGGAGCTGTTACCTGATTGATGAATTTGGAAAGGTAGCCTTGTTTATCACTCTCTTTTGAGTGCTAGTTTCTCTGCAGGATGCGTACAGTCATCACTAGTATCCAGCCTGTGCCAGAGGTCTGCCCTTTGCAAAGAAGGCCCAAGATGCAGAACTGGGCCAACAAACTATATAAGAATGTACTATTTAAGGGAAACCTAAGGGATACCAATTAGGTAACTGATGGGAAACTACTTCTTTCAAGAAGTTTCATGGTGATTTATGGGCTTTGTTGGCTATGTTATCTGTGGTGAACATGTGTATTTTCATTAATTCTGAATTTCAAACTTAAATTCTATTTGTACCATATTTGAAATACACATCTCTACATTTCTTTGGAAGACTTTGTGCTGAAAAAGAAAATCCTCCAAAATCATCTTTTAGTCTAGATTAAGATTTTAGGAGCATGGGTGAAAATGTAAAGTTAGAATGGAATTTGGAGTGACTGGGAATGCTCTATCTCTAAGCAAGGAGACTCTGGGAGTGGTTGTGGGTGATCCCAAGAGCGAAGAGGACTGTTATCTCAGACTGACTCCAATTTTTTAGATAGATTTGCAAAGGAACAAGTTTTATGGGTAATTACTGGAAAGTCTGGATCTGAACTACAATTTGGAGGTACCATATCTGACCAGAGTGGTGCAATAATATTAGCTCAGGCATTGTCTTATCACCAAATCCAGCTTAATTTGGGCAGAGAAGCAGCAGACTGGAGCACATTGACCAAGGAAGCAAATGACAAGTCTTCAGGGATGGTGAGATGCCTTGGAAGATGCCTGGGTGAATGAGTCACACCCGCACAGCAATACAATACCCCCACCTTCCTTACGTCTTGTCTTATGAGAGCCCCCCAGACTTAAATCCAGAGGAAAGAAAGAGGGACAGTGAATCACTTAAGTTGCTTTATCACTCAATTAAATGGGATTTCATAAAGAAATGTATAGTTACTCTAATAACTTAAGAAAGTTATGTTTTGGCTTAGCTGATTTGGTGAACTAGACATGCCTTTATACACAGACTTATCTGGAATTTCTAAGAATCCAAATGTGGTCTCCCCACGGACTGATCCAGACACTAGACTAGAAGAAACACCAAGTTATCTTGAGTAGTAACTATACTATGCTTTGATGGGAAAACTTGTGTCCACAGAGAAGTGGAGTTCTTAGAAGCCCTGGCCAGTTCAGTAAGAGTGAAGTGCTATTATGAGTTAAATTCTGAAAACATCTATATAGCAATTTTCCTGGATGAATTCAATGCTATTCACAGCAGAGGATAGTTGGAAGACAGCTTTATTGAATTATAAATGAGAGTATTCTAAGACCCTGAATTGCTAAGGCTAAATAAAGCTTTTCCTGAAAAGGATGACTTGGGCTACCTAGTCAGCAGGACTATTCAATGTTCAATTACAGGTCTATTTAAACCCTTCATTATTTAAAAATGTTGATGTTAACACCCTACATCCATGGATGAGCATCTTAATACTGCTATGAATGTGAAGGTCTAGATTACCTCTAAGATCCTGATTCCACTTTTTATCTTCAGATGTGGAAAGGATATATCAATGGAAGATCTATTTTTACTTTACTTTATTTTTTAAAGTTTTTTAAATTTTTCATTATACCACCAAGAGATAAACAATTACAAAGATGTTCATGTTGAGTTTTAGTCATACAGTATCCCAGCTCTCATCCCTCCACCAGTGCCTATTTTCCACCACCAATGTCCCCTGATTCCCTAGCCCCTCCCCAGCTTGCCTTATGACAGGCACTTTGCTGCTTCTTCTTCTTCTTCTTCTTCTTCTTCTTCTTCTTCTTCTTCTTCTTCTTCTTCTTCTTCTTCTTCTTCTTCTTCTTCTTCTTCTTCTTCTTCTTCTTCTTCTTCTTCTTCTTCTTCTTCTTCTTCTTCTTCTTCTTCTTCTTCTTCTTCTTCTTTTCTTCTCCTCCTCCTCCTCCTCCTCCTCCTCCTCCTTCTTCTTCTTCTTCTTCTTCTTCTTCTTCTTCTTCTTCTTCTTCTTCTTCTTTCTTCTTCTTCTTCTTCTTCTTCTTCTTCTTCTTCTTCTTCTTCTTCTTCTCCTCCTCCTCCTTCTTCTTCTCCTCCTCCTTCTTCTTCTTCTTCTTCTTCTTCTTCTTCTTCTTCTTCTTCTTCTTCTTCTTCTTCTTCTTCTTCTTCTTCTTCTTCTTCTTCTTCTTCTTCTTCTTCTTCTTCTTCTCCTTCTCCTTCTCCTCCTCCTTCTCCTCCTCCTCTTCTTCTTCTTCTTCTTCTTCTTTCTTCTCTCTCTTTTTTCTTTCTTTCTTTCTCCATTCTCTTACACATTGTGGCTTGTAATACATACATTTAGAGTTTATCACTTTTATCATCAATAAATGCTGGATTTAGAGGTGACTACAAGAGTATGCCACCCACACAGCCGAGCCTGGCAAGCTACCTGTGTCGTATTTGATATGCCAAAAACCAGTAACAATTATAGACCTCATTCCCATGACCTGATGGAATTCTTTGAGGCTCTTTATGTTCCTAGAGCAAGCAGATGCCCTTGGGCTCTACTAGCATGATACAGGACATATGGAGATGTTACTGGTGCCTGCTAGAGCAAATTGATGATGAATGGGAAGACAGACAGAGATACATTTTTTACTATTTTTATTTATTTATTTTTATTACAATTACAAAGATATATAATTAAAAAGTTCATATTTGGGTTTTGGTCATACAGTGTTCCAGCACCCATCCCGCCACCAGTGCCCATCTCTCACCATGAATGTCCCCGGTTCCCTCCCCCACCCCAGCCCTCCTCCATGGCAGGTTCTTTATTTCTTTTCATTTCTCTCTCTCTTTCTCTTTTCCTTCCCTCCAGACTATGGATTACAGAACATACATTAAAGGGTTGACATGTGTATCTTTTTTTTGCCTCTATTTAATGCTCAGTTCTAGGTTGGTATTAGTAACCTCGACAATTGTTAGCACACTGTTCCATTTTCTGTCTTACCTAGCCTCTGACTCCCACACGTTTGTGATAATTTCCACCTTTGACAAGACCTCCTGATACATGTTTCACTTGACCTTGGAAATTGGTATCATAATATGTACATATATATTTATGTCATGCAAATGTACCAAAACTTCTTTATCCAGTCATCGATTCTCGGGCATTCTGGTTGTTTCCAGATTCTGGCTATTGTGAATAATGCTACTATGAACATAAAAGTAGGGATGGTTTTTATGCTGCGTAATTTTGGCTTCCCAGATTAGATTTCCAGGAGTGGTATGGCTGGGTCAAATGGGAGTTCAATTTCTAGTCTTTGGAGGAATGTCCATATTGTTTTCCAGAAAGACTGTACCAACTGGCATTCCCACCAACAATGGATGAGTGTCCCCTTTTCCCCACATCCATGCCAGCACTTGTTGTTCTTGCTATTTTGAATATGTGCCAGTCTCTGTGGTGTAAAATGATATCTCATTGTTGTTTTGATTTTGCATTTCTCTGATGATTAGTGATGGTGAGCATTTTTCATATGTTTTTTGGCCATTCGAATTTCTTCCTTGCTGAAGTTTCTGTTCATTTCTTCTCCCCATTTTTTGATGGGGTTGTTTGTTTTCTTCTTGTATAGTTCTACCAGTGCCCTATATATCCTGGATATTAACCCCTTATCAGATGGGTATTGGGTGAATATTCTTTCCCATTCTGTGGACTGCGTTTGAGTGATACATTTTTATCCCTTTGCCTACATTCAATGCTCAGTTCTAGTCTGGTATTATCATTTCCAACAATTATTAGTATATACACTGTTCCTTCCTTTGTCTTACCTAACCTCTGACTCCCACACACTTTTCGTAGATTCTACCCACTGACAAGATCACCTGATCCAAGTTTTGCCTGGCCTTGGATATTGGTATCATACTATTATTTTATATTCCACAAATAAATGCAGTCATTCTATATCTGTCCTTTCCCTCTGGCTAATTTCACTCAGCATGATCCTCTCTATGCCCATCCATTTATAGGCAAATTTCTTAACTTCATTTTCCCTAATAGCTGCATCATATTCCATTGTGTAGATGTACTGCTGTTTCTTTATCCAATCATCTATACTTGGGCACTCTGGTTGTTTCCAGATTCTGGCTATTGTGACTAGTATTGCTATGAACATTGAAGTGTAGATGGTGTTTCTGCTGTCTGTTTTTGGCTACACAGTGTATATTCTCAGGAGTGGTATGACTGGGTCAAATGGGAGCTCAATTTCTAGTTTCTGGAGGAATGTCCATATTGTTTTCCAAAAGGGCTGAACCAGTTGGCACTCCTACCAACAGTGAATGTGAGTCTCTTTCTCCCCACATTCACACCAGCATTTGTTGTTCTTGCTCTTTTGGATGTGTGTCAGTCTCTGTGGTGCGACTTGATATCTCATTGTTGTTGTGATTTGAATCTCCCTGATGACTAGCGATGATGTGCATTTTTATATGTCTTTTGGCCATTCAAATTTCTTCTTTGTTTCTGTTCATTGTTCTCCCCATTTTATGATGAGGTTGGCTGTTTTCTTCTTGTAAAGTTCTACCAGTACCTGATATAGCCTGGATATTAACCCTTTATCAGATGGGTTTTGGGTGAATATTCTTTCCCACTCTGTGGACTGTCTTTGTATCTTGGTCACTGTTTCTTCTGAGGTGCAGAAGCTTTTAGTTTCATATGGTCCCATATGTTTATCTTTGCTTCCAACTGCTTTGTTAGTGGTGTTTCATCTTTGAAGATGCCTTTAGTTTCTATGATGAAGAGGATTTTTTCCTATGTTTTCTTCAATCTCAGGAATTATTAATAATACTATTTTTTTCATAGAGCATTTGAACATTTATTTTTATGGTCATCCCTAAATATGTCATATATTGTGGATATTATAATTTGATTTTATACTTCATTTTATCTTCTAGCTGGTTATTTGTGCCTAAAACATTTGTGGATCACTTCAGTTAACAAAGCAATATACTAAGAGCTACCCTTTTCTGTTCTCTTTGGGGCTCGTAATGAACATCACTAAGTTCATGTGGAAAGAGGACTTGATTGAGTTGGATATCCAAGAACTATCTACACTGGATCTATTCAGACAATGAGAAAATGAACTCAGCAGTGTTGTAGCCTATTCAATCCCTATAATCCAGAGGAAGTCATATGACATGCTTTATTGATTATAAAATGCTTCTCATAGAATGTGAAATCCAATAATATGTTCTCAATAAATTGCTCTTAAACTACCACTAGAATAAATTCAGTCTGAATTTTTTTGAGAAATAACTTTCATATTTTAATCCAGTGAGTTCTCCTATTAGCTATCTATTGATGGGGTAACTACCACAAATTTGAGGTTTGAAGCTAAATGATAAATTTGAAGAGAAATAATAAATTTATAATTATAGCCAATATGCAAGTAGATAAAAAATCCAACATGGGACTGCAGCCTTTGGTTTCGTCTTCCTACCTCTTTCTCTGACTTAAATATTTACCCTTTTATTATAAGAATCTTTGTGCATACAGTGGGCCTACACAGACAACAAACAGAGTCTCATTTCAAGCCTTTAGCTTTATTGAATCTGTGAAGTACTTAATGTCATGTAACAAAACATATTAACCAGGTTATGAAAATCAAATGTGAAATAATTATATATACACATATACAATATATGTATATATATATAAAACTCTCTTTACACAGTTGAAATGACTTCTTAGTAGTACTAAATAAAACTCTTATTTAACTTTTCTGGGCATTCTTACATTTGAAATAAATAACTGAAACTTTTTGGGAACCAAGCTGGTCCCTGGCTTTACCAACTCTGAAAGGGCACCTCTCCAGGAAGGCATTTATCAACACAGGAACACACAAAACTGCCTTTTCTCTGCTCCACCCTCAACTTTGTGCTTGGCCTCATGCTGGATTCCACTTGGCAGTTTTGAAGGTGTGTTATTTTCTACCTTGGAGGTTAGCTGTTTTTTAAAATTTATTTGAACATTTATTTTATGATTGATTGTAAATGGCCTAAAATTAGCATTTCATAACTGCTCAGTAAAAATGTGGTCTTATGCAGAAGAAAATGTGCGTGTTTTAAAAATAATTATAGTTTCAATCTATATTTGGGTGCCATAAATTATTTAAGCAAAATGATAGAGACAGTGGTGAGTTCTGTTTTCTAACACTGGTTTGTGGAAGACTAAGGCTGTCGGGTAGCATCTTAAAGATTTACTGTGTACCACCTTAACTATACAACTATACTTTTAATCATGTCTAATCATATTCTAGCCATTTATAGCCCCTTTCCTCCTGCCACTCGAGGTGTTGCAGGTGTGGCTGTGGTGACTGGCTGCATTGGCAGGTGGCAGACACTAGACAGGTTTGTCCACACCTAGGGCTCTGCCCCGTGGGCCCTGGATGGTTGATGGTCTGACATAGGCCCCCTGGGATGAACTCAGAGCCACGCCAGGGCCTGGCAAGCTACCCATGGTGTATTCAATATCCCCAAAACAGTAACAATAATGGATCTCATTCCCAACAAATGGAGACGTTACTGGTGCCCACTTGAGAAAATTGATGAACAATGGGAAGACAAGTGATACAAGCTATACAAGTGATTCCCCTCCCAATAACTGTTCTCCTGGGGCAGTATGCTCTCAGAGAAGGATTCTTTTCATGGTATGGTTGAGCTTTTGTTACTCTGTTTTGAAAATTGAACTTGGCAAGTCTGTCTGCCAGTGTACTTGTTCCTCCATCTGTAATTATAATTAAATCCACACAGTAAGATTTAATCATAGAACCTCATATAATACATTGGTTGTCATAGTTTTCTGCTACTTCAGCATATTTAGTTTATAAGCTACTGTATTTCTAGTGACTTTTGAAGTTTCCTCTTTAATTTTTCTATTGACTCTGTTTGGCAAAAGAATTTATAGGTATTTACTACATTGTCTTCCTTCCAATTTGATCTAGTCAAGTGGATTTATGTTTACAAATGCAAGCACAAGAGATAAATTATAGTTTGCTTTATAGCCAAACAACTGTAATCATCAATGTGTTTAATCAATAATAGACTTTGAAGGTATTAGCAAAACCTAACCTCTTCTTTAATTAAATGAAAAACAAAGTTGTCTATTAGTCAACTCTTAGTGACTTCATAATTTAAAATAGTTGAACTCCATACAGATTATATATTAATAGATCTTCTATATTCTACATTCTGTGAAGAAGCTAAATTAAATTATTTTTGGTATATTTATCTGTATTAATTATCATTTGCTTGGGATATTCTATTTGTTTAGGATTTAGTTCTTGCAGATTTAGTGATGGGCTAAGGTTCCAACTTATTTGGCTTACAACCCCCTTTGCAGAAAGAAAAATTCATTTGGTCTCCACCTGGAAATCTATTTTCTTTAAGAAAACAAATATAAAGTGCCACCCAGTTGCTCCTTTTTTGGAAAATGCAGTAATAGAGTAAGACGCAAAGATCAAAGTACAAAATTATTTCTATATCTTTCTATGTCATCAGCATCCATAATTTGCTGACTTCCTACCAAAAGCTTCTGATGGTTTCTCCATTGGGTGCAGTTCTCATACAGCAAAGATTCTAGCTTGGTATGATGAACTCAGTTAGGCAAAAGTTCATGTTGCTATAGGAGAAGAACAAATTCCTCGCCCGCCTCACTCACCATTCTGAGACACTCAATCCTCACTTATGTCATAACTCCCTTAATGTTTCCCAGAAGCAACCAACTTTAATGTTCTATTCCCTGGGTGTCCCCATTTCTTCAGTTATCTCCTCTTTGGACAATTGTCGAATTGCCCAGTCAGGACTTTTTCTCACTGGGACTGGCACAGGAACTGTGAGCTCAGTGTTACTATCTGTTCCTTTTCCTTCTCCAGATTATTTTTGCATACCATCAGTCAGCAAGCTGGACAGTGGCATTTATTTTGATGCCTGCAGAAGCCCTATAAAATTCAGGGAACATCCTGTGTAGGCAGCAACATCAGACTCTGTTTTAACTGAAAATATATGAACTATGGAGGGGCTCTCATAAGTACTAGGGGTCTCAAAGTAATTTCTGAACCATGAAAAAATTAAATACATACCTTGGGTATCTTTATTTTTTGCTTTGTTCTATAGTTTGCATTTCAACTTAGAGGCAGTAAGATCAAATATATTCCCTTAATAGAATTGAAAATTTTTATCTATAGAGCCAGAACGAATGGGGTAGAGGGAGAGAGAAGGAGAGAGAGAGAGGGAGACTGACAGAGAGACAGAGGCAGAGTGTGAGAATTAATAAGCATGTCTTTCAGGCAGAAAATACTGGTTTAGCACTGCCCCAGTTCCTTAGCACTGTCTCTGTTCCTCTGAACACTGCCATGAGTGATCCCTGTGTTACTGAGCTAGGAATAAGCCCTGAGCCTAATGTGACCCAAACCATCTCTCTCCCAAAGGGATTTACCTCTTAAAAGAGGCTCAGTAAAAGGAAATAAAGTATTTCTGTTAATGTATTACTTTGAAAGCTATATACATACAAAATAAGGATTATATTTGACTTTTATTGAAATGAGAACTGTCAGTTTCTTGATATGCTACTTATGTAAAAAAACTAGAGTAAACCCATATAAAATGCAAAACACTGAAAGATGATAACCATTATTAAAATGTAATAACAAAAATAATTAGGGAAATATTTTAGAAGGAAAAAATGTGGGGCTAGAGAGATAGTATAGTGAATAGGGCACTTGCCTTGCATATCTTTCATATAGTTGATTAGATTTCAACTCCCTGTACCCCATATGGTCCCCTGAGCCCACCAGGAGTGATCCCTGAGTAGAGAACCAGGAGTAAATACCGAATACTTCCAGGTATGACCCTAAAGCCATAAAAAGAAGTTTATTATATTAAAAACTCACAACAAAATTGTTGTTTATATGATATGTAGTTCAAACCCTACAGATTTTGGTATAAATTTAAAGATCAGATATGAATATGCATGAAAATGACATCAGTTCAGTAAACAAGAAAATACATAGAATCATAGAGCTCTGACTCTGAGTACAAATAGGGAAGTTAACGGTTTCTCTGGGATTGAGTAAAATCCATACAAAATTACTCCAGAGATAGGACTAAAGACATGATAAGAACATGTATGCTATGTGCTTACCCCTTTCAGAGGAAAAGGAACTGAAGAGAACCCTAATGACTAAGGTGTCCTGATGTGCGTTGATAGGCAAGAGTGACGCACATTCACTATGCACTATCAATCCTAATCTAAGCACTTCTTCAGGATGACATCTGTAACATGAAGCAGAGACCTGCCAGTAACTTTCCAGTGGTTCAGACTCCAGGATTCTGTCACAGAAAGAGATATCTGGTGGTCTGTGTATATTTACCATGCAAAGTCACATAAGCTTGCCCAAGAAGCCTCTGAGAGCAAGATATACCCTCTAGAAAACTTCCATAAATCGCTCCTAAATAGTACTTTAAAGATTTCACAGAAAAGACTAAATCTGTTAACTTTTGTGACTTCTGTAACACTGACCACACTGTGAAAAAAAATGGGGTGATTGTTTTTCACTAAGTAATAAATCAGCCCCCAAATTATAAAACTTCACTGTTTAAAAAATTCATTTTAGTCTGACAAAACAATTAACATTCTTTCTGAAGTTGAGATCAACATGTGAAAATGTTGTCTGATTCTGTAAACCCAGATGACAGATTGAATATACTATGCATACCTTACACGATTCTAAAAGTGGGAGAGGACACATCACATGGAGTTGTTCAGAGTTTGTTTAGAATTGCCTGCCAGCTTCTATTGTAGTAGTAGGTGGAGACTCTGTTGCACAGGAATTTAAAGGATGGTTTGCTGACATGGCTATCTTCTTCAATATATTTAACTCAAGACTCTTTCTTATAGGTCTAGACATGGAACAGTGTCGCATTGTCTACTAAACCCAGTTTTGCCTTAGAACATCTAGGACATTGACGGGGCCTCTTTGAATCAATAAAAGTGTCTAAAAATGAGAATGGGGAAAAGGAAACCATTTTCACCAGTTAACAAAAATACTTTATCCAACTGCCAACCTCTCACTTAGCATTAAGCACTTGTAGCACAAAGGCTTTGCCCATTGTTTCTTTTTCCGGCATTCTTCCTGGAGGTTTTTACCGGCTCTGCCTGCCTGTACAGGTCCCACGATAACAGCAATCATGAAAAGGGGTTTGGGCACAAAGTGAACAAGTTCCACATGATCATGAGTTTCGTGAGATTCAATGTGATGCTTTGTAATTTTCAAATACATTGGACTTACTCAGCATTTATGGCAGCTGAAGAAACTTCGTACCTGTGCAACTGTAGTGTCTGTGCAATTCCATAATGAAATTCACATGGAATCTCCCAACCCAGCCAGATTTGTGTCAGCATTCTTAACATGTTCCAGTTGCATGAAATGCTAATTAAAGGCACTCATTGTTAACTGATATAAATAGTCCCCACTTAGCCCATTATAGGTATGGGCTGTAAAACAAACAATTACGTGTCAGATGATACATGCGAACATAGAAATTCTGTAATGACATTTCTGTAACACTGTAACCTCTTCAACCACCATATGTTCTATATTAGCAGCTAAAAGGGGTGCTGATTGCAAAGGTGACGCACCCTCCAGCTTGTGACTATTCTTCGAAGAACAGAAAGCACCTCTGAAGGATTGACATTACAAATGGAGTTGAAGCAATGAAATCATTAATGGGAGCTGGGTTTTAACTGTTCCATGTGTTTGAGATTCTGTACCCTGGTGCCAAGCAATAACATCAAGCTACCTATAGGATTTTTTGGATCTGAGACAGGACAATCAAAGTAAGACACTGTCTGCATAATGTCTCTCTTCTGAATTCCCTGATTTGTCCCTGTATACACAAATATTAGAGATTCTGACACAATGGGAAATTGAATCTAAGCATGTATTATTTTTCTCCAAGAGGAAAGTCAGCTGTCAAAATTATCAATAAGTTTAATCTTAGATGGATTGCGATAAATACAAAACTCTTTGGAATCAAATAAATATACAAATTAGTTAAATTATGAAATTGCAAGCCATCTCTTATTCCCTTTCCTCTATCTTGTCCTCATAATATGTTAAAGGTATATTAAGAAACGCTGGATAAAGAAAGACAGCTGAGCCTATCAAACAAGAAATTTTCCAGATCATATTATATGAGAATGTGAATACACCCTTGTTTATGAGGTATGAACAATCACACATATTCATATTTATATTTATATGTTTACAAATAGAGAATTATATATGCATAGTAAATTTTATTAATTATGAAAAATTGCATTTTAGGCTTACTAAAGCCTAAATGTGATAAGACTATCACAGCCCGGATCATCGACACCCACTCTGCAGCAGTTTTTTTTTTTCAATCCAGCCCAGGTATGCTGAACCAGAGCCTCTCAGACATGGGGCAGAGCTGCTACTTGCTCTCCCTGTGCCCAGCCGCTCATGAGGCGCCCGGGAGGCATGACGGGTTCTAGCCCTGGCCTACCACCCCAGCAGAGCCTCACAACAATCCAGACGACCTCCCCGACTCCATGGGGGCTGCCGTTTTCCAAATCCGGACTTCTTTCTCATCACAACTCCACCCAACAGACCAGACTATCACAGCCCGGCTCGTGCGGCCGAAAGTGGTTCATCAATAATTACTTTATTTAGAGGTGACTACAACTACAAGAGTATGCCACCTGCATGGCAAGCCTGGCAAGCTGCTCGTGTCGTATTTGATATGCCAAATACCAGTAACATTTATATTAGGTCATTCCCATGACCTAATATAATGGCTTGAGGCTCTTTATGTTCCTGGAGCAAGCAGATGCCTTTGGGTTCTACTAGCATGAGACAGGACATATGGAGATATTAGTGGTGCCCGCTCTAGCAAATAGATGATCAAGGGGAAGATAGTGATAGTGATAGGCTTACTAAATCTAGTTAGTTACTATGAATTTCTATTTTTGACTTTTATTTGTCAGTGCTATGTTGAAGATGTAATTGAAGTTACCTTGTTGAATGCTTGAAAGCCTATAAGGTGAGTGTTATTACTGTAGTCGTCATCATATCATTTACAAGTAAAGTAACAAAGGTTTAGAAAGAGTAAGTAAGTTGTCCTAATAATTGATCAACTACTATGGAAAGGCACAGTGATGAGTCTTAGGAAAGATAAAATAGTAAGGACTTCTTGCCTTGTAGAATTTAATCTAATAAACAGATATGAAATCATTAGTAACAGAATAAAATATGAATAAATCTCAAAATATTGTGGAAGGAAACTTAAGAGTGCTCCCAGAAGATATAAAAAGGGAGGTATGTCCCAGTTAAGTCTGCCAAATAAGGGATTTGTCTAAAGAAGTAATATTATAATTGAGAACCTTCTCAAAGTTCTGTAAAGGAATCAATCAGACAGAATAGTGTGGTAAAGTAGTTTTATAGGGCAGTGAAATTATGTGAGATGTCAAGAGTATGGAAGGAGATAAGTGTTGGGAGGAAGAGGAGGCAGTAGACTTGGAAAACAACTAGAAGAGTGAATAGAGCAAGAGGAGGAGTTAAAGGAAGAGGCAGGAGATAAGGAACCTGGGCTCTGCCAACTTGACTAAAAGTTTTGATAACTGTCATTGGGATCCACTGAGTGTCATTAAGCACAAGGATTGCAAATAAGATTTATGTCTAGAAAAGTTGAATGCTCTAATCCACTAGGAAACAGGAAAATCTAGAATGTTTTGGAAATCATACTACACAACTGGGCTATTTTCTCTGCTACTTTTAGTCACCAAGAGAGTATGGTGTCGAAAGGTCAGAGTAATCTAGGTTTTCATAGATGCTTAAACATCATTCTAATGCAAGGTGTGATCTTTTATTTATTTCCCCTTTTATAAGAACCAGTTATAAATGACATTTTTAGAGACAAGGTAGTACATACTACTATATGCTAGTTACTAAATTAGTTAGAAAATTTACGTAGGCTATACATGTTATATGTAAAATATCCTTGTTATTTTGGAGATGTGTGCTAAAATATTTATTAAAATTACATGTTTCTTTTTTAGCCTGTCTTACCCCCAGTGGCACTCAGGTCTTACTCCTGACTCTCCACTCAGCGATTACTCCTGGTGGGGCTCAGGAGCCCATACACAAAGTCAGGGATCAAAACCAAGTAGCTGTGTGCCTTGCAGTAGGAAGGTGTCCTACCCACTGCATTATTGCTATGGCACCAAAAAATTACATGCTTGTAAATTTATCTGAACAAATTCAAAGCAACACCTCACACATATACCTGAATATTGTACATACGCTTTTGATTTTATTGTTCTGTATTATTTCTGAATTTTTAATAAGAAGTTTTAAAAAATCAAAAAGGCTCTGCATAAATATTGTTTTATGTTTGGGTAGGGTAAATAAAGGGAGATCAATTAGTAGCTATAGAATAAACACTAACAAAATATGAGAAAACGTTTGGGTAAACTATATTGATTAGTTATGCAGGAAAAGGGAAATGTCACGGGAACTCCCAAGTTTCTAGACAAACTATTGATTAGATCATTGTAGAAAACAAGAGCAGAGGAGTAGGTTTGTTGATTAAGATTTTAAATTCAATTTAGAGCACTGAGTATTATCTGGAGACATCAAAGTGGTGATGCTAATATGATAGGTATATTTGTAGTCATGTAGACACACACACACTGTCATTATCTTCATCATCATTTTTCTTTTTTTGATTTTTTGAGTCACACCCAGTGACACTCAGGGGTTACTCCTGACTTTTCATTCAGGAATTACTCCTGGCAGTGCTCAGGGGACCATATCGGATCAAACCCGGTCAGCCACGTGCAAGGCAAACGCTCTATCTGCTGTGTTATAGCTGCGGCACCCATCATCATTTTTTAAGCTATGCTTTTTCTAGGCCTATGTTTTGAAGACCCAAATAAAATAGAAAATTTTGGATTTAGCAACAATGTAACTTTGCCCCTCGAGGTGTTGCAGGTGTGGCTGCGGTGCCTGACTGTGTTGGCAGGTGGCAGACAGGAGACAGGTTTGTCCACACTTAGGACTCGGCCCGTGGGCCCTCAATGGTTGATGGTCTGTCATAGAAAAGACTGGGTCCCCTGGGGGTGAACCCAGGGCAACAGCAGAGCCTGGCAAGCTACCTGTGGTGTATCTCGATATGCCCAAAACAGTAACAATAATGGACCTCATTCCCAAAGAATGGAGACACTAGTGGCACCCACTTGAGCAAATCGATGAACAACGGGGAAGACAAGTGACACAAGTAATACAAGTAACGTTGCCAGCAGGAATAAAGAAAAATTTGAGAAGCAGGATATTGATTTCTGCCGCGGCTCTTCCAGTGTAGGATTTGGGGTGCTGAGGTCTCCGAACTGGCAGCTAGGGCACTGTTGGCCCTGGGTGGCCATCATTTTGGGCCCACATGAGCCATTGTCATCATTCCTGGGGCGGCTGGTCAGGGATGAGGCTTTTCGGGATGTCCCTCAGCTAAAAAGAAGGGCGGAAACCATGTTCCCAAGAGAGGTTTCAAGAGAAACTCGCTCCAGAAGAACGTTTTTCTCCCTTGGATCTTTTTAAAAAAATTCAAGAACAGAATGAAGAACTTGGACTGATTATTGATTTAACATATACTCAGCGATATTATAAACCAGAGGATTTGCCAGAAACTATTCCTTACTTCTGGCCCGCCACCCTAGCAGAACCTTGCAACAAGCCAGGACGACCCCCCCCCCACACTCCAGGAGGGCCGCCATTTTCCACATCAGACTTCCCCCGCATCAGAACTCCACCCATCACACGAGCCTATCACAGCCAGGATCATCGACACCCACCCTGCAATAGTTTTTTTTTCAATCCTGCCCAGGTATGCTGATCCAGAGACTCACAGACACGGGGGAGCTGCTACTTGCTCTCCCTGTGCCCAGCCACTCACGAGGCGCCAGGGAGGGATGGCGGGTTCTAGCCCAGGACAGCCACCCCAGCAGAGCCTTGCAACAAGCCAGACACCCCCCCACCCCAATCCATGAGGGCCGCCATTTTCCACATCCGGACTTACCCCTCGTCAGAACTCTACCCAGCAGGCGAGTCTATCACAGCCCAGATTATCAACACCCACCCTGCAGTAGTTTTATTTTTTTTTCAATCTGGCCCAGGTATGCTGATCCAGAGACTCACAGACATGGGGCAGAGCTACTACTTGCTCTCCCTGTGCCCAGCTGCTCATGAGGCGCATGGGAGGCATGGCCAGTTCTAGCCCTGGCCTGCCATCCCAGCAAAGCCTTGCAGCAAGCGAGATGACCCACCCCCCACTCCATGAGGGCTGCCATTTTCCACATCCAGACTTCCTTCTCGTCAGAACCCCACCCAGCAGACGAGCCTATCACAGCCTGGCTTGCGCGCCGCTTGCAGCCGCCCAGTTCATCAATAAATGCTGTATTTAGAGGTGACTACAAGAGTATGCCACCCTCACGGCAAGCCTGGCAAGCTTCCGTGTCGTATTTGATATGCCAAATACCAGTAACAATTATATTCGGTCATTCCCATGACCTAATATAATGGTTTGAGGCTTTTATGTTCCTGGAGCAAGCAGATGCCCTTGGGCTCTACTAGCATGAGACAGGGCATATGGAGATAACACTGGTGCCCACTCGAGCCAATAGATGATGAACGGGAAGATAGTGATAGTGACTTCTTAGAGATGATTAAGAAGTTTTGAATATGTAGCTTGTAGGTACAGATAAAAGATAAAGGGAAAATCTGTGCATGGGAAAATGCATTTTTTATTTGATTGGAGGTCACAGTACCATTAACTATCAGGAAATTGGTATGCATGGAAGAGATAAAACTAACACTTTGAGACAGTGCGTGGTGAGGGAAACTGTTGGAGAGCTCAAATGTGAGATGATAATTTTGTGTTGAACTGCAGTCAGTGAAACAGGGTTTAGACCAAGAGGCCACAGTACTTTTTGGATTAGCACTGGTTGTTCAACATGGTACCTACTACAATGCTCAAATGAGTTAAGTGATGCTCTCTTTCTTTTTAAAAAGAAGTGAATAGTTAGGCAGTGTAGGAAATACTGTTCTCAATGCCCTGGGCTCCTCTTGATGGCAATCTATCTCTTTTATGCTATAAATAAATAACCAAAAACAGCATAAAAACACAAATATGATTTAATATATAGAATTTATGAAATTTCCATACATTAAAAAATTCAACAGGGCTTCACTGGGATAAAGTCAATATTTTTTTTTAAATTCAGGACTGTGCTCATTTCAAAAGAATCAAGGGAATTAATTAATTCCTTTTCCTTTTCCAGAATCCAGACCCACTGTGTTTCATTGGTTCAAGGGTTGTCTTTCTGGCTTTCAAAGCCACTAATG
Source organism: Cryptotis parvus (assembly GCA_021461705.1). Taxonomy (NCBI): domain Eukaryota; kingdom Metazoa; phylum Chordata; class Mammalia; order Eulipotyphla; family Soricidae; genus Cryptotis; species Cryptotis parvus. Next base: position 102,324 of record JAJIBD010008008.1, read on the forward strand.
GTGTATTAAGTACTTGACATATTTTAGCACTGTAAACTCCATTTCTGTCAACCCACTCCCACATTTAAGAATCCTTTTGATTGCATTGGATCCACTCATATAATTTAGTATCACTTCCCATCTCAAGGTACTTACTCCTATTTGCAAAATCCTTTCTTCCATGTGAGGTAATATGTACACAAGTTCTGGGGATTGTTGGGAATCCAGTTCTTTCTTACTGCATGTACTACTTTCCCCATCTCTTCTGTAATTTCCATTCAAGTCACTTAAACTGTAAGAGATGGACTTGTACTTCTGTTTAGGATGTGAAACTAGTGACATATTGTGTACATTATTAAGAAATGCAATAATAACATCAAAAACCTTTAAATGTTGGGTATATATCAAGCATAGCATTATTAAAATATACAAAAATGTCATGAATGCAAAGGTATACAAGAACTGTCAAAAGAGCAACAAAGAGGTGTACACTCTTGAGAGTGTCATAGATGGAAACTGGAATATTTCCTTGCTGGAGTTGACTGATTCTGTGCTCACGGTGAAAAACATGCTTGAGAGACAAAGAAAAAATAATTACACTAGATAAAAGCCACAGTGTCTCATGTTTGTATCACTATCACTGTCCTATCACTATCCTCCCATTGATCATCTATTTGCTAGAGCGGGCACCAGTAATATCTCCATATGTCCTGTCTCATGCTAGTAGAGCCCAAGGGCATCTATTCGCTCCAGGAACATAAAGAGCCTCAAACCATTATATTAGGTAATGGGAATGAACTAATATAATTGTTACTGGTATTTGGCATATTAAATAAAACAGGGCAGCTTGCCAGGCTTGCCATGCAGGTGGCAAACCCTTGTAGTCACCTCTAAATATAGTATTTATAGATGAACCATGTAGTCGCTTGTGGCTGCGCAAGACGGGCTGTAATAGGCTGTCGCTGGGTGGAGTTCTGAGGAGAGAGAAGGCCGGATGTGGAACATGTCTGTATAAGCTTGAAGAATAATTAGAATGTGGATAGTTTCTTTTGCCTCATGAAACTTATGCTAAGATTGTTAGGTCTCCACAGACCACAGACACACAGAGACACAAGATAGAATTGAGAAGATAGATTTATTAGAGTTCAGCACTGAGAGTTCCCAAATCAAAAGCAACTCAGAGATCCCTGAGCACCGGGCAGAATCTCCCTTTATACATTTTCATCATAGTATTCAAATTCTATGGAAGGATGTACAGAGACAGAAGACAGAGGTTAACATTCTGATCAGTTTATCAGTTTTTCATTGTCTCCATTAATGAGCTCTTTTCTCTTGGTAATTAAACTTGTCCCTACTCCTCCCCAGTGGCCCCCTGGGGTACCCATGATCTGGGTCTGGCTTAGGTGTGCCAAGTCATCTTACTTTTATGCCCCTTTTTCCAGGCAGGCTTGTGTCATGGCGGTGCCTCACAAGATCTAGGCTAGTATGGACTGGAATGAAAAAAGCACATCGTTTTTATTGGTATTTAGAAGCCAAAGTTGTGGAAGATACCTGAAATAAGTTGACAGGTATACAAATCAAGAAATTTGAAATGAAACGAATGAATTCTAATACAAACTCAAACCAAAAGAACGAGAACCAATTGCTAACTGAGAAAAAGACCAGTTCCCTTGCTCTACTTCCTAACAATGATTGAGCCCCTTGTGGCAAAATGGCATTGCCTCAGTCTCTGCTGTTCTTGCATACACAAGTCAAACAAACATGTAATTAAAATGGAGGGATAGGAAGATTAAAAATATAATGGGTAAAAATGTTAATTATCATAAAAAATCCCCAGAGAAGAGATGCAAAACCAAAAAAAATGTGGACTTTAAAATAAGTGCTAGCTCCTGGGAATATACCCTAGAGACCTAAAACACATAGCAGAAACACTATCTGTACTTCTTTATTCATCTCTGCGCTATTCACTATAGCTAGAATCTGGAAACAACCTAAATGCCCGAGAACAGAGGACTGGCTAAAGAAACTGTGGTTCATCTACACTATGGAATACTATGCGGCTGTCAGAAAGGATGAAATTATGAAATTTACCTGCAAATGGATGGACATGGAGTCTATCATGCTGAGTGAAATTAGTCAGAAGGAAAAGGACAGATATAGAATGACTGCATTCATTAATAGGATATAAATAGATACCAGTGTTTTACTAAATATGGGAAATGATAATGGCAGATTAAAACTCACCACTGAATATACACAGAGACTTAAGTGATAAACTCTAAATATCTGCAGGGCTAGCCACAATGTGTAAAAATAAGAGGGAGAGAGATGCAGAGACAGAGAGAGAGATAGAGAGAGAAGAGAGAGGAAACTGGGGTACCTGCTAATAAGGCGGCCTGGGGGATGGGAGGGGGAGGGGTACATTGGTGGTGGAAATGGGGCACTGGTGGAGGGATGGGTGCTGGAATACTGTATTACCAAGAACCAATTATGAACACCTTTGTAATTGTATGTTTCACGGTGGTATAATAAAAAAATTAAAAAAAAAAATAAAATAAGTGCTAGGGGCCGGAGTGATAGTCCAGCAGGTAGGGCATTTGCCTTGCACGCGCCAGCCTGTGCTGGGCCGGGTTCGATCCCGGCATCCCATATGGTCCCCGTAGCACCGCAGGGAGTAATTCCTGAGAGCAGAGGCAGGATAAATCCCTGAGCATTGCCAGGTATGACCCAAAAAAGCAAAATAAATAAATAAATAAATAAAAATAAAATAAGTGCTAAAGGAAAAGACTTACAGGAATGAAACATAATTATTGGATTAGCATCTATAAAATGAGACAAAATAGACACTACATATTTTAACACTATGTAAATATGTAAAATTTGATATTATCAATCTCATCAGACTAAACTGAGAAGGTAGAATTAATAAACTAAAATGATGGAAACAGAAGTTATCAAAAGTGGAGCATAGTTTTTAAAATGAGTTTCAATAAATGCGTGTGATAAGAGGCTACTACAAGAGTATCCCACTAGCATGGCAGAGCCTGGCAAGCTACCTGTGTTGTATTGATATCCCGGAAACCAGTAATGATTATAGACCTCATTCCCATGACTTAAAGTAATGATTTGAGGCTCTTCATGTTCCTGAAGCAAGCAGATGCCCTTGGGCTTCACTAGCATGTGACAGGACGAATGGAGATGTTACTGGAGCCCGCTCAAGCAAATTCATGAACAATGGGAAGACAAGATACAAGATACAAAGGAATGAAATATAGTGATGTTTAGAACATAGTCAAAAGTTCTAACATGCACCCGGACTATAATGTGTGAGAAGGAATGGAACAATAAAGGATAACAGACAATTTCTTTGGGGAACCATATAAGGTGGCAAGGATCAAACTGGTTCAATCACTTGTAAGACAAGTATATTACCTGCTGTACTAATTATCTGGCCCTGTGCCATAGGTACTATAAAATAAAATAATTGCCTGACCTTGATGCAGCCCAAAGGCATAAAAACATGTATAAATCCTGAGATACTCAAAGAAGTTTGGATGCCCACCCCATCCAGATCAACTTTTACATATACAGATGACTCCTGGTCAAGGCAATTTGTAGAACTTGTATATAACCTTTCCCCAGACCACAGTCTGCCTTTTATACTCTGTAGAAACCCTTGTTCTCTTGAACATATCTCTCTATCTCTCTTTCTCTGCCCTTACATTTCTTTCAGATAAAGAAATTTATCTAAATTTCTTTGAATAAAACTATTTTGCTACACTAAAAATTTATAGTGTTGAGGCATATATTAGAAATAAAAAAACAGGTTCACAGTTAAGTATTTAAAACCTTTCCCTTAAGACATTAGTAAAAGATGAACAGATTTAACCCCAATAGGTACTGTTTTTCCCCTTTGGTTTTTTGAGCAGCCTAACAGTTTTCAGGACTTACTCCTGGCTCTGCAGTCAGGGACCACTCCAGGTGGGGCTTGGGGGACCATATGGGGTGCCAGAGATGGAAATAGGTCAACCATTTGTAAATTGTTTTACCTGCTGTACTATCTCAATGACTCTACTCCATGGGTACTTTAAAATGAAATAATAGAGAGAAGAAAACAATAAAATGGAAACAATAATGGAAGAATCATTGAAAAAGTTATCAAGTCTTTGGAAGAAATTGATAAAATTGGAGAAATTCCTAGCAAGACATTATAAAAGATAAAACATGAATTATTTAGTATCAAAATTAAATAGATGTTACTATATACCCAAAATTATTAAAATGTTCAAAGTTATAAAAAAATCCTCAGAGCCCCAAACTACAGTCTCTTTACAGGAGAACTGCAGAGCAGAAGGGGGAACAAAAAGGTGTATCCCTCTTTTACCTAGGAACTTTCCAGTTCACCCACATATCTCTGCTCACCCTTCAGGGACCAGTATATAGTCAAATAGTGCTTGTTCTCTGCTAACTCTGAATCGGGTGAAAAGAATGCTTGGGTCTAAAAAGCCTGTGACTAGACATGTAAGACATTATCAAACCGTTCTTACTCTCATCGGAAACCACCTCTTACGCTTTAGTCATTGTACAGGTGATTCTCGCTTCTATAGCTATTTTGCAGATTCTTTGTCTTTATTTTGCTTCATCTGGGTTTTTTGGTCCTGTTTTAGTTTGAATTCATATAGGAATGAAGATATTCATTGGTTCTCCTCTAGAGAAGTCATCCCCTAAAATTTGCCAGAGAATAGATTTGATACCATTTACTCTGAGCCTTCATTCTACACTTGGGAAACCAGCCCTCAGCTGAGTTGCTGAGTTCACACGTTGAGATAATAACAAGACAGGAGTCAGAATCAAACTCAGGCAACCCTAATGTCACATCCGGTATTTTATCTCATTCCTGCTGCTGCTGCTCTTTTGGCAATTATAAGAGGAGGAGGAGAAGAAACAGAAAGTGAAAGGGAAGAAGAAGAAGGAGTTAGAGTAGGGAGAAGAGGAACACAGAGGCTAGCTTTCCCCACATTTCAAATCTGGAAGTTTGTCTTCAAAACTTATATTTATGCCTAAAGTGCTGTGCTTTGAACCTTTATATTAAGAATCATCTTTCTATGGAAATTTGTTGGAATTTTGCCAGGTCTTATTAACACCCCATCTCTTCTTTAACATCAGATTACAGAAATCCTCAAACTTAAAGAGAAAATTAATATATGTACTTTTTGT